>JASUDE010000468.1:0-37105 GCA_034509685.1 Colletotrichum cereale | reverse complement strand
TGGAGGAAAGTTAGTGTAAAGGTCAAAGAGGTAGAAAGTATGTGGACGTGCGTCACTCACTATGATGCGTCACTCACTATGCATGTACGTTATAGTAAGTTATAGCTTAGTATATATTAAAGGTATACTTTCTTTTATATATATAAAGCTATAATATACTAGTAGCCCTTACTAATAGATCTTACTGCTTTATTACTCTATCTTCTTAAACTTAATCCTATATATATAAGGTATATACTAGGATTATATTTAGTAATGTAATAGGCTAGTATTACCTTACGATAGGCGTATAGTAACTTAATACAATTTATTTAAGCTAGAGAGAGAAAGTAAGAAGTATAAATAACGTATAGTTTGCATAGGCCTTTATCTTATATATATTATATATATATACCCCTCCTAACTAGTTATAAGTAATAGTAGGTTATAGTAGGTACTAGCCTAGCTATACTTATTATAGTATAGCCTATAATATATACTCCCCTCTTACGCTATAAGGCTTTACTAGCCCTCTATAGTTACATACTATATCTTAAGAAATTACCTACTAAATAATCCTATAGGCTAGTAGGCTTATTATTTATTTTTTTATTTTTTTTACTAGCCTTTTTATTAATATTATAAGTATTTATCTTACGTATAACTACGTTTTCTTTTTACTTTTATTATCTTTTTACTAATTATTAGTTATTAATTATAGAAATTAAATAATTTATAATAGCTATAAGTAAACTAATCTCTATATAGGCCTATACGTATATATATATATACCTACTAATTAGTTACTAACTTATAAGATAGCCCCTTACTATCTCTAGCTGCTCCTTATCCCCTAAGGATAATAAGGTTTTTAACCTTATTACCCCTCTTACTATAAGTTACTTTTCTTTAGTAAGTGTATTATATAAGTTAACTAACCTAGCTAAGATAATAAGGATAATAAGAATAATAAAGCTAATAAGGCTAACTATAGCTTCTTAGTTATAAAGAGACGCTATACTAACGCTTCTACCTTACTACTACTTCTACCTATATACTAACTATCCTTTATATATACCTTTACTTCTTATATATATACTACCTTATATATAACCTTACTACTATCTATTATATAAAAAATATTAGCGCCTATAGGTACTACTATTTCTCCTATATATAGTCTAACTATAGCTACTAACCTATAACTTTCTTATTACTTATATAAATCTTACGCCTTACTAATATAACTTAGATCCCTAAGGCCTCTTTAGGCCTCTATAAGGTAATATCTATTACTACTTATACTACTACCCTAACTACTTCTAGCTTTATAAAGCGTACCTCCTTCTAGCTAGCTATTAAGGCTTAAGAGGTTATAACTAACTTAGAGTAAGAGGTATAGAAAAGTATTAAAAAGATATATAAAAAGCGTACCTATAGTACGTTTAATAATATACCTTTTACACCTACTATACTTACTTCCTTTTTCCTAGCTATTACTACTACTACTACTACTACTACTACTACTAACGCTATATATAGTAAGGTTACTCCCTACCTAGGTAGTCTTATAGCTACTTAGGGTAAGCGCCTTATTATTATAGTTAAGGAGATCTTAGTTTCTCTTAAGAGAGTAAGTACTAGTCTTTTTCTCTCTCTTATATAGCCTTTATACTAACTTTATATCTTTAGTTTATTAACTTTATTACTACTAACCTTAGTTATAGCCTCTCCTTTAAGCTAGAAGACTTTTAGTAGGGGAGTCTCTTATATATTCTAAGCGTACTTATTTTATATAGCTTTATTACTTACTTTATAAGGCTTAGTTATTTTTTATAGGCTATAGCCTTTTAATAAAGATTTATTACTTATCTACTTATTATATATCTTTATTTTTCTTTATATATATATATTACCTCTATTATAGACGTTAATAGGTTTATACTTCTCTTTAAAAAAGTCTAAGGCTATAGTGTTTTTAACTAATTTAATAGGTTTTTATATAGCTTTAGTAAAACCCTCCTAGCGTATTAGTACCTAATACGTTTTTATTTTTTCTTTACTATACTATTATATACTAATTATTTCTATAACACGCTATTCTTTTTTACTATCTTCTATTAGGGGGGAAGGCTACGTATTATAGGCTCTCTAGCTTAGTAAAAGGTTGTTTTTAGTATAATATAATAGGTCTATATAAAATTAGTTATAAATATTACTAGGTATATTAAGTTTAACTATAAGGGAGCTAATTACTTTAGTAACTTAGTAATAGTAGTATAGCTAATTAAGCTTATAATTTAGTTATAGAGAGTAATAATTATATATTAATAGCTATATATTATTACTTACTTTAAACCTTTTAGCTACGCTTTATTACTTATTAGCTAATTCTTTTATACGTTATTAGGCTATAGCTATTGCTACTTATACTATTATAGTTACTTTAGTTATCCTCTATATAAGTTATTTAGTAACCTTTTTCTATATATTTATTACCTTTTATACGCTTTCTTTAACTATAATAAGGTCTATATAGTAGCTATACTTTATAAAGAAAAGGCTTAACCTAGTTACTAATATAGTATAGTTATTAATTACTAATTATATAACTAGTGTCTAACGCGCTTAATCCTCTTAAAGGTAACTTATATAAGCGTGTAGTGTTACTTAGATCTCTTAGTTAAAGCGCTTTATAGCTTTATTACTTTATAGGTAATATAACATATTTAGTCTTTACTTAATACCTATAAGTGTATAAAACCTATACTAAAACTTACTTATCTAGTTACTTTCTTTATTACTAATAATACTTTTTAGTATACTATAAAAGTAGTAATAGTAACTTAGAAATCTTTTAGTATACGCCTCTATATCTATTATTACTATTAGTTTAAGTGTTACTAACTTTCCTAAGTAGTCTATAATAACCTATATATTAGTAGTGTAGTTAGGGCTAGATAGTAGGAGATCTATAATAAAGTCTATTAATAGGTTGCTTTTTAAGCGCTTAGGTATACTTAATAGTTATAAAAAGCTTTTCTTTACGTTACGCTAGATCTTATTACTCCTATATATATTATAGTTATAAATAAAGTACTATACTATTTATAACTAGCCTAGCTAGTAAAACCTTTATAAAAGTATCTCTAAGGTACTATTCCTCCTAAGGTACCTAGTTATAGTTAAGTTATAGCTTTATTATACTAACTAAGTATATAGGCTATTAGAAAGGGAATTAGGGTTATTATTACCTAGTACCTATATCTTCTTTTTTTAGGTAAGTTATTTTATATTATTAAGGTAGTAGTTTATAATCTAAACCTATAACTAAAGGTTAGGTAGAAGTAAGTAGTCCTTTTACTAAACAGCTATATATACTACTTAGAAGATAGTATTACTATCTTACGTTATAGCTTATAAAGCTTATAGTTCTTTATCCTTAAATACCTTTATATATAGTGCTAGAGGCGCCTCTATTACGTAGTAGGCTATTACTAGTTACGCTTTATTTAGGATTATTTAGATAATATATCCCTATTAGTAGTTATTATTTTATATAAAGGGGGCGTCTTACTTATACTAAGAGAGTGCGTTAAGAACGCTTACGTTTTTACTAGGCTAGTATATAATATAGAAGTTATATTCTATAAGCGTCTTAGCCTAATAGCTTTAGCGCTTTATTAACTTTTACTTTTTTATAAAGTACTTAAGGGACTTATAGTTAACTATTACTTTAAAAGGCTTTTTAATACTATATAACTTTACTTTTTATACTTAGAGATAATTTAGTACTACTAATAGCTCCTTATTATAGATAAAGTAGTTATATTACGCTAGTATAAGCTTTTATAAATAAAAAGTAATAGGTTAGTGCTTACTTTTATTATTTACTTATATTAAGGCGCCCCCTAGCGTAAACCTAAAGTAGTTAGTCTTTATAAACGTTAGGGCGTTTAGGTTAAAGTTTTATAGTAGTAAGGCTATTATAAAGTAGTTCTTAAGCTTCTTAAATACTATAGTATACTTTATAGACTATATAAATACTATACTTTTCTTTATAAGGTAAGTTATTAGCTTAACTACCTTAGTGTAGTTAGGTATAAATATCTAGTAATAGTTAGTAAAGCCTAAGAAGCTTTTTATACCCTTAATAGACTAAGGTGCTAACTACTTATAAATAGTATATACCTTTTTTAAGTCTACTAAAACGCCTTTTTTAGCTTTTAGGATAAAGCTAATATACTTTACCTTCTTTATACTAAAGTTACTCTTCCTTACATCTAAGCTAAACCCTATTATATAAAGCTTCTTAAGAACTTAGTAAACCTTTTACTTATAGTCCTCTTTTATCCTATTAGAATAAATAAGGATATTATTAAAGTATATAGGGTTAAGTTATTAAGAAACTCCTAAAGTAAGCTATTTATAAAGCGCTATTAGTTTATAGGCGTATTTATTAGCCTAAAGGGGTAAACTAACTATTTAAAAAGCCTATATTATATATAAAAGGTAGTTTTATACTTATTACCTTTAGTAATTTATATTTTATAAAAGGCTACTACTATATCTACCTTAGTGTATTACTTTACTACTTCTATATAGTAAAGCGTCTTAAAGATTAGAGGTAGTAAATAATAGTCTTTCTTTATAATAGCGTTTAGTACTTTATAATTATAATAAAAGCATAACCTACTACTTAGTTTATATATAAAAAGTACTAGCGCCCCTACTATAAAGCTACTTACTTAGATAAAGCCTTTATTAAAGAGGTCTTCTAAAGTCTTCTTTAGGACTAGTAATTCCTCCCTTAATATACTATAAAGGGGGCCTTATAGTAAGGTTACTTTTAGTTCTAATTCTATATAGTAGTTATAGCTAGGTTAGCATAGTAGCACTTTTATTAAGGTATTAAGGTTAAATAAGTTACTATATTCTTTATATACCTATTATAGTAATACTATAACCTTAGTAGCTTATCTTACCCTTTTATCTAACTTTAGCTATAAAGCTTTTTCTATATTAGTAAGGCTAACTACTATAATTTAAGAGAAAGCTTATAAGTTCTTACTTATCCCTTTTATAAATAGGTTATATTAAGTAGCGTAATCCTTATATACAGCCTTATAATAGATAGCTATAAAGGTAGGCGCTTTAATTACTTAAGTAGCTTTAATTTTATATACTATTATAAACTCTTATTAACTAACTAAGCGTAGCGTAAAGTCTACTTACCTATAGTAAATAGTACGCTTTATAGCGTTATAAATAGTATAGTTATATTCTATCTAAGGTTTTCCTAAGAATATATTAATATTAAGGCTGCGTATAATATATATATATATATACTAGTAGTATTTATAAAGTTTAAAGTTAAATATAACTACTTCTTTTACTATTATACTAGTTAATTTATTAGTAAACCCTTTTAAGGGGATTTTTTATTAAGAGACGTATAGGAAGCACTAAGTATATATAAAGTTATAGTTTACTATTATATAAGTATTATAACTAGTATTAGTAAATACTTAGGTAGAGGATCCTTTATTAACGTAGGTATCCAATAGTATAGCTAGTCTAATTATTTTCCTCCTATACTAAAACTCCTTTTATTTTATATACTTCTTACTTATTAGCTCTAAAGCCTAATTTTACTTTAAAGCTATTCTTTTTCTAACTCCTCTTTACTCTTAGTAGTACTATAAGTATTATTACTTTTCTTAAGCTCCTTAATCTTAGTAGTTACTTTAGTTATATAGGTAGGCTTACTTTTCTTTTTCTTACTATTAAAGTAATTATAAGCTAGGTATTTAATTTTTTAGTAGGTATAGTATTAGTATATTTTAGTATACACTTTTTATACCTTAAGGTGTTTTTTTTCTTTAGCTTTACTAACTATATATACTATTATCTTTTCTATTATTTATATATCTCTATTAGTATCCTTTAACGCTAGGGGTAGTAAGTATTTATAAGTAGGCTATATACTACTAGCTAGGTTTTTAACCTTTTAGGCTACTTTACTTACTTATTATACGTATATATAGAAGGTAGGAGAAAGTAAAACGCTTACTAATACGCTTTAAATATAAAGGGGAAAAGCGTTTAAAAGGAGTATAATTTATACTTTACTTAGCTATAGGTAGCTTTTAGCTTTAGCTAATACCTATTTAAACTTTAGGAGGAAGGTAGTAAAAGATTTATACTCTTTTATCTTAATACTTATTAAGGAGGTAGATATATAGGTTTTTATATTTAGGTTACTATATATATACTTTAGGTATTTTAGAAACTCTTTAGGGTTATAATCTACTTAAGCTCCCCCTATTTTATAGTAAGTTAATACTATTCTTTAAAGCGCTATATCTAAGTAAGAGTTAATAAAGTATTAGGCTTTTTACTTTATTATAAAGAACGCTTTATTAATATATAGCTTATTATATATCTAATATAACTATATAGAGAAGTCTTAACGCTAGCTAGAGAACTTTAGGGGGTTTAGTATTAGTTTCTAAATAACCTAGAGGTAGTTTTTAGCTAGCGTAAGCGTAATAACTATAATAGCTACTATAGGTATAGTATTTACTACTTCTAAAGACTTTTTATTACGTAATTTAATTATAAGGCTTATACCTTAGGGGTTAGTACTTTTTACTTTAAGCTTTCTTATTTTTTATATTATCTTTACTATTACTTACTTTAAGGCTATAACTTTAGCTTTTACCTTAGCTAATAGAGAGGTCTTATAGCTTATTACTATTTTAGCGTTTTATTATATACTTATTATATAGTATAATTAGTAGGGTATTTATTTTTATTTTAAAAGCTTAGATATATAATAGGCTAGTATTACTTTATAATAGGCATATAGTAACTTAATATAATTTATTTAAGCTAGGGAGAGAAAGTAAGAAGTATAAATAATATATAGTTTATATAGGCCTTTATGTTATACGTATTATACGTATACACCCCTCTTAGCTAGTTATAAGTAATAGTAGGTTATAGTAGGCACTAGCCTAGCTATACCTATTATAGCGTAGTCTATAATAAGTAAGTACTTAAACTATATCTTACTAGTGCGTTAGTATAACTTATCCTATTATAACACTATACTTTATAAACTTATGTTTTATATAGCTAATTTTATAATTCTAATACCCCCCCCTTAACTTTACTTTACTAAGAAAACCCCCCTCTAAACTTCTGCTCTACCTACTAAATACCCCCCTCTAAACTTAGAATTATTAAATTTAGTAAAATGTTACAGTAGTATATAGCAAAGTGCTAGGGAAACTTTAGGTAATATACCCTACTTTATAGGGGAATTAGGCTAATAAGAGGCTATAGATTTACTACTATTTACTCTTTAAGGGATAACCTTATAGGTAGATTTTAGCTATAAGGTAGAAGAAAAAGAAAAATAAATAAAATAATATACTATAATTTAACCCCTATAACCTACTAAATTTAATAATTAATAGTCTAATATACGCTTCTATGATAGCTAAAGTGCCTCTCTATTATAATAGATACTACTAAGAAAGTAATAATTCTATACTTAAAGAGTAATTAGCTACTATAGATTAACTAGATCTATAGCTATACTAAAGATAGTAAGATATAGGCGTTTATTAACCTAAAGGTAAAGTCTTTACGCCTGTTAATTACTACTAAATTAGTACTACTATATAAAGTTAATATATCTAACTTTTATAAGAAATACTAACCTATTATAAGTAATAGGCTAAGCGGCTAAGCTATAAGATCTAGTATAACTACCTTAAGAACTATAAATATCCTAGTAAGGGTAAAAGCTAAATAACTAATAGACCTTAGCTATAAAGACTATAAAGTCTTTAAGCTTAAGTAAGCGTAATACGCTAATTAAGTAAAGAAATATAAGAAATAGAAGAAGTAATTTACTAATATAAGGGAGGTTATTTACTAATTAGTTATAAACTCCCTCCTTACTTAGTGCTACTACTTTAGTAAAAACCTTATATAATAAATAACTAACCTTATAAACGCTATAGGCGTTAACTAACGTAAGAAAGGCGTAATAGCTAGTAGTAAATATAAAAAGGTTTATAAAAAGGCTATATAAAAATAACTTATAATAAAGAAAGAAACTAAAGTATAGTTAACTAAGTAAGATAATATATATAAAGCTCTTAAGTATATAGAAATAGTAACTTTATTACGCCTAAAGCTTTAGTTTATAAAGCTTTAGTAAATCCTTTAGTAAAGCCTATTATTATTATAAATAAACGTATTTACTATAGTAAAAGCTACTAATATAAATACTAATTAGTTAACGTAAAGTAAAGTACTAAAAGCAGCCTATAAGACTTTTAAAACTATAATTAATAATACGCTTTAAGGCTAAGCTAGCTATAAAGCTTTTAGCCTAACTACTATAACTAAAGTTTTATATAGTAACTATAAAGATTTACTATATAAAAAGTAATATTACTAAAAGGATAGCTATAGTAATAAATTATATTATAGTAATAAGTATAAAGCCTATAATAGATTTTACTACCTAAGTAGATACTAGTATATCTTTAAGAAATAGTGCCTCCTTTACTAAGATAAAGAAAAGCTATAACTTTAGTAGTAAAAATAGTAAGTTAAAAAGTAACTTAATAATTCGCTATATCTTATAGAAAAGGTATAAAAGATTTACTAATAAGGGGAGTAACTATATAGTTACTACTAAGTAATAATGCCTATAGTTTTTTACTTCTTACTACTAACGTATATACTAAAGGAGTTAGTACTATTTAATTTAGGGGTAACTAATTACGTATTTAATAACTCTATATAGTTTAAAGACTTACGTAGTATAGCTATAAGAGACTACCTTTAGGTAGGTATAAAGCCTATTATAATTAAAGGATATAGAATAACTAAAGTATATATAAAGGGTAATAATAAATTAGTAAAGATATACCTCTATAAAGTAATCCTTTACTATAACTTTACTATAAACCTTATCTCTTTTAACTAACTAAAGAAGATAGGTATTTAGTAAGATATTAGCCTAAAAAATAACTACCTCTATTAATCTAACTACTTATTAATTAGGTATATTACTAAAAGGAATAATTAATATATACTTAAATACTACCTTATTATAGAATCTAATAATATAGTTACGTTTGTTTTATAAAGAAGCATTAAAAATACACCTTTACTACTATAGAAAAGGTACTACTATACTATAGTAATATAAAGAAAACCTATACGTAGAGATATAAAGCTATAGTACTACTAGCTTAGGTATCTAAGCGTAGTAGCCCTCTACTAATTAACTAACGCTACCTAAAGAGTATAAATAATAAGTAGCTATAGTATAATAATTTATAACTACGTAGCCTATAGTCTAAAAAAAATAAAGCACTAAGTGTAGTAGTAGCCTTATAAAAGCGTAAATATTATAAAACCTAGTAACTAAATAGTAATTAACTTCTATATATTTAATAAGGGGTATAGTAAATATACCTTATAGATACTTATTAGTAACTACACGTTAGGAATATTATAGGATTTCTACTTATAAGACTATAAAAGTAATATAATTAACTAGACGCTACGTAAATTCCTTATATACCTTAAGAAGAATTATAATATGTAGGTAAAGGTTATTAAGACTAATAGGGAAATACTTTACTATAAGTAAGTAATAAAGATAATTACTACCTATAGAGTAACCGTTAAGTACTTAGCGCTAAATACCTAAGCTTAAAATAGAGTAGCTAAGTGTATTATAGTAATTATCTACCTTAAGGTAAGATATATAAGAATTAACGCGAAATTACCTAAAGCTCTATAGCTAGAGATATATATAGTAGTAACATACCTATATAACTATATATTATTAGTAGTTAGGAGGTAGAAATCCCTATATTAAGTGTAGTATTTATACTTTAACCTATTTACTAATATTATAAATCTATATATAAAGCCTAACCTTTTATATATATAAGCGTATAGCTACTAAGCTTTTACCTTAATAGCTAACGTGTAACTTAGGCGTAATAAGTAGAAGAAGTTATCTCTATAAGTATAAATTAGTTACTTAATTAGTTACACTTTAAGTAATTTATACTATATATAGTATCCTATTAAGAATAAGGTATTTACTATATATAACGTAATATTTAATAAAAAGGAGAAATTTAATAGGTTAATTAACTATTTACTTAATAAACTATAAGACTAAGATCTTACTACTATTTAGGTATAAATTAAATAACTTATTATATAAAGTACGCTAGCCCTATAGGCTAAGGAAATTAATAAGGAAGAAAGTAATATTATTAAAGGATAGTATACTAAGGCTACACTAAGTAACTATAAAGCTCTTAAGAAGGAGTATAGATATTTATAAGTAACTTTTACTCCTTAGCTAACGCCTCCTTTATTACTACTAGCTACGTTTTTTAGCGCTTTAGTAGAGCTTAACGTAAGAGGTAAAGGTAGTAATAATACTATAAAACACTCTACCTTATAAGTAAATACTATAAAAAATTATAATAATAATATAAAGAACTCTACCTTATAAGTAAATATATTATTAATATTAGTAAATATATTACCTTTTTCTACCTTATCTATATATATATTAGTAAAGAATATACTACTTTTTTCTACCTTACCTATATATATATTAGTAAAGAATATACTACCTTTTTCTACCTTACTTACTATATATATATTAGTAAAGAATATACCGCCTTTTTCTACTTAGCCTACGTTTAATATATTAGTAAATATACTACCTTTTTCTACTTTATATATATAAAATACTCTTAGACGTAAGAAAGGTATAGACTTTACTATAAGCCTTAGTAAATTAAAAGTAAATATCTTATAAACTTTATTTAAAGCGGCTTTTCTTACTAAGGTAACTTATAAGTAAATAATAGGTAATTTAACTACTATAGGGACTAATTATCCTTATATATAAGTAAAAAACCTAATTAGTACTTATTAGTAAACACTTTACGCCTTTCTATTATATAGTAAGTTAAAAAACTACCTATATAAAAGTAAATTTAAAGAAGTAGAAAAAAGCTACTTATATAGCTATAAAGAATTATAATTATAGTATAAAGTAGTATAAAGAGAAGCTATAAAGCACTAAGTACTTAGTTACTAATAGGTATATACCTATAAGCTAGATAAGTATAGTAGTGGAATAGGGTAGGATTTTAGGTTTTCTAATTTTCTTTTAGTTAGCCTAATTAGGTACGCTATATAAGCGTGCAAAAGGCCTTTAGTTATAGGGAAGGAAGAGATATAGATACATATACAGACATAGAAATATATAAATACTATACAAACGATTTAACTACAAAATACTATTAATAAGTAAGTGACTATACTTTTAATGCTAGAATAGACCTAATTAGACCTTTAAGGTCTAATTAAGGTACAATACGAGACGATATTCTAACTAAGTAACATACACTAAAAACCCCTGCATATATAAACCTCCTCCTGTTCCTTAGTAATAACAGTATACCTTAAACCTATATACCTAATATTAAGATACCTAGCGTTCTGTTAATAATGCCTTAGACCTAATTAGTCTAAGGCAAACCTATAGGCGTAGTTATACTTCTTATTAGAGTATTGTTAGTTACCTTTAGTTACTTAGTTACTTTAGGTGCACTTATGCGATAGTATCTAGGTAGGTTATATAGTTTAGTTATTTGTATGCTAGCTTTCCTACTTCTTTTCCTCCTTACTTTCTTACGTAGTTTTAATAGTACCTTATAGCAGAATTAAACTACTAATCTTCTTATTACTAAAGTCTTAGTAATATTTACCTACTTAGAAACAACCCTAAACATAATTATAAATAATTATAGAAAACCTTAAGACTAATGAATTAAGCTTCCTTAAGACCTAAATAGACTATTTCTAAACGTAGGGATAAGTTAGACCCCTAGAAAGGAAGATAGAAATAGACTATAGAACTAAAAGATAAGAAAAGATTAAGACTAAGGTACTAGAAGAGACCCTATAACTAAAAAAGAAAGTATTAAACAACCCTGAACACGACTATGAATAACTATAGAAAACCTTAAGACTAATGAATTAAGCTTCCTTAAGACCTGAATAGACTATTTCTAAACGTAGGGATAAGTTAGACCCCTAGAAAAGAAGATAGAAACAGACTATAGAACTGAAAGGATATAATAACGAAAAGTCTAGTAACCGCACTAGCTAATAAGAACAGAAATACACCTAGTTAATAAAGCACAGATAACTGCTAACCTAATTATAATAATAAGCCCTTAATAAGAGCTAGGCCTAGACTACTTAGCTAGACTTACCTATAAATTAATAACTATTACTTCTCCTATAGAAACCCTATTATTAATATATTTTAGTAGAACTTTAGGCCTAATTAGAATAAGGATAATCTTTCTAATTAGAAGAGAGAGTCTTATAGTTAAGGGATTAATAATAACATCTACCTACTAAGCTTTTAGGATTAAGCTAAACCTTATTAAAACTCCCTTTAGGAACTTAATGATCTTTTATACTAAAAGTGTCTTTATATATACACTCTAATATGCCTCTATAAACTTAATTAGACTAATACTTTAGATATATAACTAATTTACCTTATTAAAACACTTTTTAAAAACATTCTATTAAAACACTACTTTTAACCTTTAAGTTTACCCCTAACAATAAGAACCTATTAAGATGCCTAACAATACTTCTCCCTTATTATCCTCTAAGCCTCCTAGAGGACTAACTAATTAGGTTGCTAGCTATATTAGGGATTCCTTTAAGGTTTACTATAAGCTATCTGCTATTATATTTAAGTTAGACCTTAGATAGGAGAATAATACCTCTGCTAAGGATACCTCCTAACATACTAACCTTCCTTCTGCTACCTTAGGCCCTTCTTCTTGCCCTAATTAGGATAAAGACAGCCCTAGTAAGGGGAAAAAACCTAATAGGAGAGTAACTATACTAGATAAAACAGGCTATTTCTACTAATTTAGCCCTTAAGACTACTACATATAATAAGAGATAATAAAGAAGCTTATGACTTTATGTATAGCTAACTAGGAGGCTCTCCTCTTAAGCTACTAATAACCTACTGTTTAACTAGTTATATCTTGCTTCTACTCTTCTATTAAGATGCCTTCTCTAGATTCTATAGGTACTTTAACCTTTAATGGCTATAATATCTCTAACTTTATAGATAAGTATAAGGCCCTCTTTAGACTTATAGGGTATACTAATTAGGAGAAAACTACTGCTTTACTATAGTATTTACCTAATAAGCACTATACTACTATAAAAATTAAATTAGAATTATATACCTAGACTAAACTTAAGAAGTATATATATAATACCTATAGTACTCTTAATAAGGAAATGATCCTCTAGCCTAACTGCTATCTCTAAAACCTACTTTAGGGCGAACTAATTAGGGAAGATAATCTGTAGGCTACTACTAAGCTTTTTTAGAAAGTTAAGAGTATCTAGGAGAAAGCTTAGTTAAAAAGTAAACCTATTATAGTTACTTAGGAACTTATTAAACTCTTTGTAAAAAGGTATATAGAGAATACTATTTAGTTAGTTGCTTTATAAATAGGCTTTTTGCTAGTAGAACTATTTAAGAAAGGCGACTTTAACGATTTTAAATTAAAAATGCTTAAATAGGTTACCTAAAAGTCTTAGTATAAGTACTATTATAGCGACTCTACTTTAGCTACTATTACGTCTAATTAAGCTTTAAAAACTGTTTTAAAGGTAAAAATAGGTTCTAATTAGGTTAAGGTTATAGTCCTTTTAAAGTTAGGGTATACTAATATTAAGGTCTCTACTAACCTAGTTATAAAGCTTACCTAAAAGCTTAAGGCTTTTACCTTTATAATATAGGCTAACTTAAATAGGTAGAACGCTATTAACTAGCTGTAAGTAGTTACTTAGAATTATAACGTGTTTAGTATTACTAACCTACTACGCCTCTATAATCCTTTACCTTCTAGCCTGCCTTCCTCCTTCTTAAAGCTAGGGTTTATAGCTAGTTACCCTAATTAGTGTTAGTACTGCGTATGTAACTCTAGAAGATACTGGAAATGCCTCTAGCTTAAGGAGGATAAATAAGCTAGCCTTATTATGTTAGATTATAATACTTATAAGTATAGAAGACTTTTTAGCTAAAATATAGATATAGTTAAAGTCTCTAAATCTATTATTATAGCTAGATGCCTGTAGTATACCCCTAATAGGATTGCTATTATAATACACCTTACTAATAACACTCTATTTCCTAAAATAGTAGAGGCAGCTAGGAAGGTTATAGACTAGGGTATTAGGATGCCCTACTAATAGTAGGTCTAATTAGTTAAACTATAACTTTTATAAGACGCTAAAGTTAACTTTATTTAATATATTATAGACAGCCTAAGTACCTATACTAACCTCTTTTTAACTAATAAAGCTAAAATAAACGCTATAACAAGAGTATACTTAACTTAACTACGTCTAATTCTCTAACGGCCTAATTAGAATACGTTATATACTATACGCTAGGGGTTTATCTTAAAGAATCCTTTTAGGAGAAGAAGCACTTTAAGTGTTAAGTTTTAGCCTGAGTTAATAAACGTTAACTTATAACCCCTACTGACTCTACGACTTACGCCTTAACGCCTTTCTCCTTCCCTATTATCTTCTTAGCCTAATTAGACCTAAGGGTTATAGCAAGAGGTATAGTTTTACTTATAAAGCTTAGAACCTTAATAGGTAGTACTAAGCTTTTACTAGTCCTATGTTATTAAAATTAAGGATAGTCTGTAGTAATACGTGCCTAATTAGAACGAGATTAATAAAAGAATAGTATCTACGTAAGCTATTGCTTATAAGTTTAGCAGTAATATTTCTATCCCCTTTAATATAGCCCTTAAAGTTTAGCCTTAGCTAAACTAAGACGCTATAATAACTATTAGGTAGATGTTAGATGATAATAGGTTTACTGATGTTTACCTAGAGGCGCTTACTAACCTAATTAAGGAAGTTAAACCTTAGGAGTAAGAAGCAGCTTAATAAGTCCTTAAAAAGTATAATAAGAAACTCCTAAAGCTTACTAGTAGGTCTACTAAAGTTAATATAACTAAGGCTATTAACCTTTAAGTAATTAAATCTATTATTCTAGCCTTTATAATACTATATCTTATCCTTAACGTCTAAGTAGGAGGAACTAAACCTAATTAAAATAAGAGTATCTGTAGTATTATTAATAATGGTTCTTAGACTAACGTTATATTAAAGTTATATATAGAGAAGTATAGTTTAAAGCTTATAGCTACTTAACTTAGAATGACAAGCTTCTACCTAGACTCTACTAAAACTATCTTTAAGGGAGTTACTATTATTTTAGTCTAGGTAGAGGGATATTATATCCTTACTAGTATGTTTGTTACTAACAATAGCTAAATAATAGACCCCTTACTCCTTAGAGGACTATTTTGCCTTTACTCTAAGATTAACTTCTTATATAACGTTAACCTGATTACGCTTATCTTAATAAGTAGGATAACTCGCCTTTATGTCTTAGCAGCCTTTATTAACTTTAACAACCTAGAGACGCTTACTAAGTACATTCTATATTAGGATTATTACTTTAATACTATTAATAGGAATCTACCTAATTAGGGCTATAGATACGTCGTTTTAGAAAACTAGAGTCTAGTAAAGCCCCTAGGACCTTTACTAGAAACCTTAAAATCTTTGGTTTTCTACTTAAAGAAGACGATGTGGAAGTTATCCCTCTTAGCTTAATAGCGTTAGACTATATCGTTAGGATTACTCTTATAAGGTTGTTGGCTCTTACGGTAGAAGATGTTTGTTAAACTATGCAGATAGTAAGAAGATATAATTATACTACTTATTTCTACTACTTTAGTAAGAAAGGATCTCTATATCTTAACCTTAAGCGCCTTAATTAGGCATAAGCACCCTAGGTCTTCCTTTCTAAAGTCTTACAAACTATTATAACTAAGAAGGAGGCTTATATCCTTAAGAGGATTATTACTAAGTATAACACCCTTAACTAGATATAGGATTCTCCTGCTGCCTTATAGTCTAAAGCTGCTAAGAAGAGACTAATATTACGTAAGCATAGACCTAATTAGGCCTAGGTTACTACTTAAGTCCTTACTATATATAAAAATAAAGATAAAAAGATTTACCCTCTTAATAATGTTCCTTTAGATAGATTAACACTAGAAGGTAACCCCCTTTAGAAGATTAAAAACCTTATAGAGGTAAAGAAGATAATAAAAGCACTTTCTAATTGGTTTATAGGCCTAATTACGCCTAAATATTTGTTAATTAAGGTAAGATCTTACCTAAAGCCTAATAGGCTTTAAGGTATTATAAACACTATAGGATATCTTACTTAGACTAAGAGGGACTTATTTCTAGAGGTCCTCCTTAACTGTAAAGTAGTGCTTTCTTAGGAATTCTTAGAGTGTAGCAGTATTAACTATAAAGTGGCTTTACTGTAAGTGATTAGGACTATCCCTTATAAAGCTTAGTAAGAGAAAGGTATTCTAATCCTAAAAGCCCTTAAAGGGAAGGTTATAGAGATCCTACGTATACAGATAGTAAAAGGGATCCTTAAGGAGAGCTATAGTATAGTCTAAAACCTATAGTTCCTTATTAAGAAGAAAGATAACTCTTTATACCTAATTAACTTTGTAACTTATATGAATAGCGTTATAATTTGCGATACGTTTACTCTGCTAGGTGTAGAGGGATTTTTAGAAGACTTTAGTATATGTAAAATCTTTTCTCTTCTAGACATTTAGTCTAAGTATAATTAGGTCCCCCTTATAGAGGAAAGTAGGGATTTAATAACTTTTTCTACCCTACTTAGTCTATTACGTATATGCACTTTACCTTAAGGCGCTACTAACTCCCCTACCTAGTTTATAAAGGTTATAATAAGGATCCTATATAACCTTATTCTCTACTATTACTAAGCCTTCTTAGATAATATTATTATTAAAGGCCCCTTTATAACCTATAGTAATAACTGCCTCCCTAATTAGCCTAATCTCTACTGCTACGTCTATAAGTATATTTGAAATGTTAACTTAGTCCTTTTGAATGTTAAGCTTACTAGCTACACTATCACCCCTATTAAGTCTTAATAGCTTTAGAAAACTGTAATAGTAGTTAGGTATTTAGTTAGGTTTAGTGGTTATAGACCTAATTAGGTAAATATTATTAAGATCTTTAAATAGAAATAGTGCTTTAACCTTACGGAAGTTTGCTTATTTATTGGTATGACTGGCTTTTATAAAGCTTAGGTTAAAAGATACGCTAAAATTATAGTTCCCTTTTAGAAACTTATAAGGAAAAACGTAACATTTATCTAGGGATCTAATTAAGCTAAGGCTATAGATATCCTTAAAATAACCCTTACTTTTTTACTAATCCTAATCTGCTTAGATTATAGTCCTTAGGGTGGCTTAATTATTATTAGTATAGATGCTAGCCTTACTAGATAGGGTGGTTTTCTTAGCTAGATAGTTAGTAATAAGAGGGCTGTTACGCGCTATAAAAGTAGTATTTAGAGGGGGCTAGAACTTAAGTATAACTCTAGTAAGCTTAAGTTATAAGCTGTCCTTATAACCTTAAAGAAGCTTTATAACTACGTCTATAGCGTATAGTTCCTTCTTAAGACTAATGTAGTAGTCCTTATCGCCTAACTTAATAGAGGTGCTTACGACCTCCCTAGCGCCCTGATTACGCGCTAGATTGCCTGGATTTACCTTTTCAACTTTAACGTTAAGTATATCTTAGGATCTAAGAATGTAGTGGCAGACGCCCTATTAAGGAAACCTTTAGGATAATCTGACTTTGATGAATACGAGCACCCTAATTAGGTTAAGGACTTTATTAATATATTGTTTTTCTTTATCTCTATTTACGCTATCTACGCTATATCTTTATCCTTTATTACACTATCCTCTTACCTCTATTATCTCCCTAAAGTATAGCTTTACTCTAATTAGTTCTAGTCTTACTAAACTAAGTAAATAGCGTTTTATTTAAAAACCCTACTTTACTTAGATGGAATATAGCTAAAGGAGTACTATAAATTTAAGATAGAAACTTAGCGATATATAGCCTAAGATAGTTACCTCTATACCTAGCTAACTAAGAAAAAACCAATCCCTTGCTGCCTTATTAACGACCTAAAGATCTACGCTAATCTAATTAGGTACGCCTATAAGGAAGCTAGACACTAGGGACGTAATATAACGTTTTATAGACTTTCTATATCGTATGTATAAAACAATATATACTACTAGATTTAGGCTACTTTAGCTATATGCCCTCTTTGCTAGAAAGCTTAATTAGTAAGAATAGACGATTAGTATATTAAAACTATCCCTAGGGAACTCCCTTTTATAAAGGTATCCCTTAATATTTAATAGATTAGACCTTAGGCTCTTATAGAGGCTTAGTGTAACCTTATAGGATAGATTAAAGTAAAGAGAGTGCTTAAAGTAGGATCTAATTAGGTTACTACCTTTATTTAGGAAGATATTTTCTACTATTATAGTGTTTATAGCTAGCTTTTTATTAATAGAGGGCTTAAGAATAAAAAGTGTGTAGATACCCTTAATACTAAGTATAGTTTTACGAAGCGAGTTATTTTAGTATATAACTCTTAGGCTAACGGGGTTAATAAAGGTAGCTATAAGCCTATTGCTTACACTATCCTTACCTAGTTAGATAGGGGATAAAGAGACTAGGGACGACTTCTTCCTACAGCCCTTTTTACAGACTAAATAATAGTCTAAGGCTTAATTAGTTACACCCCTTTCTTCTTAGTATATAGTTATAAGGCCATTACTCCTATTAAGGAACTAACTATAACCTAGAGAGTTTTAGACTAAAGACGAGTTTATAACCCTAATTAGAAGCTTATTATAAGGGTAAAAGCTTTTAAATAACTTAATAAAGATAAGGAACTAGCTATAATAAAGGTTACTATAACTAGGAAGCGTACTACAGATAACTATAATAAAGCCTACTACTATATAATCTAGAATAATAAACTTAAACTAGGAGACCTTGTCTTTATCTTTAATAAGAAGCGCGCTATAGATAAATCTAAGGCCTGTAAGCTTAACTACTAATAGTAAGGCCCTCTCTAGATTAACTCTATATCTAATTACTTTAGATCCTATAGATTAGAGACACTTAGAGGCTATCTTATTGACTATGCTACGTATAGAGGTTACTAGCTTAAAAAGTATTATAAAAACGACTCTAGCTTTTAGGAATCTATAGACCTGTTTTAAGCTAAATAAACCTTCTGTAATAAAATTCGCCTGTTTATTCCAACCTAAGACTACTAGAATAAGCTTTAGGAATTAGACTAGCCTCTTAAGTCTAATTAAGAACCTAAGATTATCCTTACCTGCTTAAGACTTATATAGCTAGAACTTAAGAAACAGAATAAAACCCTCTAATATAAACTTACTCTCTAGAAATTAAGATTATTACTTACTATTTAAATCCTAGTATAAGACCTTTAGAAAGACTCTAAGTATCTCGCCCTCCCTAAGTAAGTCTAATTAAACTAGCCTTATTCCCTTTTTCCTTATTTTTCTTATTTATTTACCTTTATTTCCCTTTCTAAATTTCTTATACATCCTATAAAGCATATATCTCTCTTATTTTTTAAAGTTTATTATATTCTTTCCCTCTAACTAGTCTATTTTTTAATAACCTTAGGGATAATATAAGTAAGAGAGATAGACCTAATTAAAGTATTATTTACTCTAAACCACTAAGTAAAACAACTAAGTATGCCTAAAACCACTATCTTAAAAAACTAGAAAATAATGCGACCTCCTGCCTCTTAAGCTACGCTAAACTAACCCCTACCTAACGTTTCTTATTCTCTAGACTTAATTAGATAGTGCCTGTCTTACTCCTTGTTATTATCCTTACCCTTACTATCGTTATAATCCTCCTTACCCTTACACTAAGAAAGGTTATCTAACTCCTAGATAGTTTTACTAAGGGTGTATAGTATACCTTAATACTTCTTTAGAAGTATACCTCTCTACTTATTAATAAGCTTTATTAGCTAGTAGTAGAAGAACTACTTTAAATTAATAGAAGAGGTATTAGGAGGAATTAAAGGAGGGATACTACTACCGCTTAGTCTGCGCTTCTTATTATCTATCTTAACTTTAAAACTATACGCTTTTTAAAAGTTATTATTCTAGTAGGAATAGGTAGTCTAAGTCTTATAATATAGATAGTTTAAATAAGCGCTTAAGTATTCTCTAGGAAGCAATATATATTCCTAGTAAGGAACGAATATAGTAACTATTACGCAATAGATAATCGTTTATCCGTTATTTAACAGAGGATTATTTCTTTATGCTTTAGCTGGTAATTAACTAGTATTTACCTATACATTCCTGGTTGATCTATAGAGAATTACTAGAGAATTCCTAGAGAACGTTCCGCTAACTCTCTAACATTTTCCCAACAATTTCCTAACAATAGCTAGGAAACTCTTATTAGCTATTTCTTAGAGAATTACTAGGTAAATGTATTATAAATAGAAGCATCTTAATATTTATCTATTTTTACTTACACTAAAGTGTAACAAATAGTAGCATAACCCTATCCGTCACTAGAAGCTATTATTACTAATAACTTCTAAAAACAACTAGGAAGAAAAAGAAAGTAAACATAAGTTCAGCCTCTCTTTAGCACTAACTACAAATAATTAAACATAGGTTTAGCCTTTATAGTTTTAGTAAATAGGAAGAAGACAAGAGAAATCCTGTGTTTCTTTCTATCTCTTCTACTAACTTAGTTTTAGGCAGACAAAGTAGAAGAAACCGTTTATTTACGTTAATAGAATCCTCTCCATTAAGTACCTAGTCTTCATCAAAAAATTCGTTATAAATTCCGTTAAATCCCTACTAGGCAGCTTAACTTACTACCGCTTACTTACGAAATCGCTAGAAATTTAATAAATCCCTTACACTAGCTTTACACGCTCTTTTAATAGTAACTTAACAAAAGCTTTATACTAGATATAATTTCCTAAACAGATCCTAGAATTTTCTAGTATCCTAGCTGACAAATCTATCCTAATATAAAGATTTAATCCAATCTTAGAAAAAGTCTAAGAAAGCCTTTCTTAAAACCATTTAGAAAGAAATCTAACGTAAAATAGAAGACATACGTCAACAAGAATCTTCACAGTTAGACTCCTCGTAAGACATATTAGACTAAAGTTTAGCAACTAGAGATAGGGATGCTAAAAACCCCTAAAATAACACAACTTATAATATTAGTAAAATAATAGAAAACTCTAATAGCGATTCCCTACCTCCTAATATAATTATTTAAAACTCTCTAGTAAGATAAAATAAACGAGATAAGGAGAAGGAAGTTAAGGATAACCCCTTACTATTATATAAAAAAGGCAAAAATAAAGAGAAACCCTATAATCTTTTCTCTAGAGAAACCACTATATCTATTCTAGCTGTAGAAGTAGACGCTCTTTAAGAAGAACTATAGGAGCTAAAGAGTAATTAAATTACAAAGTCCTTTACTCTAGAAAAACCAAAGAAGTATAGACTTTATAGAAGTAGAGGAAGAGGAGGACGCAGGGGAAAGTAGCTAACTACTAATCCTCACTAAAGGAAAAGTAGAGACGCTCCAGAAACCCCTAAGGAATCACCAGCTGGTTCTAGAGACAAAAACATATAAGCTCACTACAACAAAAAAAAGCCATTAGGTCAATTCAGATTTAAAGCAAAGAAAATAAGATAGTTTAATCCACCTAGCTCGTTTATAAAAAATAATAACAGCTATCTTATTAAAACAAAAACTATGTAGACAGATATATACTGTTTTTTAGATTCTATCTAAAGATACGCAAACACATCATAAGATTACTAGCTAGCAGTTATTCTTAACCTCTATTTATGCCTAAAAGGAATTACTAACGAATAGTATTCTAGAGATTTAGATGAGAACGACTGTAAGGATCTTTAAGATCTAAAACAAGGACTTAAATTATAGACATACTTACTTATTAAGCAATTTAAGATTCCCTATAAAGTAGCAGAGTAAAAGCTTTAACATCTAAAATACACGCTTAAAGATATTAAGAACTACATTAATATATATTACTTTGCTACCTAAGTAAAACGATTAGTATTAGTAGTAGAAGAACTAGAAAGTCGCTACTTATCTCTTGTTTATAATAAAATAGACGTAAATCTTATCTCTAGGATACTACACCTAAACAGAGATATAAAACGCACGAAATAGCTACAGTATTTAACTTTATACTAAGAAGGATAGAGAAGAAACGTTAAACGCGGTACATAGAAAAAATTACTAGTAGAAAAGACCAGCAGGACTAAGTAAACAGCCGTAAATCTAATAATAAAACAAATTCCCTCTTAGAAAAACTAGAAATACTGCTCTAGCAATAGGAAATCTACTAAGTATAAGACCTACAACCTAGTAGGTAACTATATAAAATCAGAAATAAAAGAGCTATAGGATTAAAAGAAGCGTTTGCTTTACACCCCTTACTAAAAGGTAGGCAATAAAAACATAAAACCCACCTAAGACGTAAAATCTTTATAACTAGTTTATAAATACACTCCTAAGGACAGTACTAACTATAAAGAAGAGTATATTAATGTAGAAGCCTTAAACGATAACAGAACAATCAACGTACCCACTTAAGAACTACAAAACTAAAGATACTCAGTAGTTGAATCCTATTTCGCTAATAAAACTAAGGAGAATTCACCATAATCTAGTTTAACTGAAACATCTAATAGTGGCTTAAACTTAAATAAATCCGTTAATTTTACGTTAGAAGGCACCCTTAAAACAGACCTATAGGCTATACCAGAACATAAAGACTTATATTATTTATTATTATTATGTTATAATTATAGTACTGTAATAGATAAGAAATAGAAGTAATAGGTAAAACATACTTTAAAATACATAGTAAAATCTAATAACCCACTAGAAACAGCCCTATTATATAGTAAACCCTAGGTAAATAATAACGCGTATTAAGTCTCTTATAAGTACTTTTACATAAGAATACTAGTTAATATTAGAACTAACTAAGCACTTGAAATATATATGGATTTAGGATCCTCTAGATACGTTATAAGCTAAGAAATCTTAGAACAAATGCCTGAGTATTCCCTTAACACTTCTATTAAGCGCAACCTATAGAGAATAAGTAGCTTACCTACTATAGGATAGGCTAAGTTTTAAGTAAAAGTATAAGAACAAATTAATAGTAAAACTTATGAAGTAACGCTATATATCTAAAGATAGGTAGTTGAAAATTTAGCTGTAGGAATTCTACTTAAATAAGAATTTAACATTCCTAATAAGTTAGATATACTTAACTCTAAAGAAGTAGTTTAAATTAGTTCTTATAATAATCTCTAAGTTCCTACAACCATTTTCGCTAAACAAACGCTAACAAAACATAAAGTAGTTTACACTTAAAATACTATAATTCCACCTCTATTAAAAGCTCTTATTCCTATTAACCATACAAAAGGTTTAAAACAAATTTGCTCTTATTTAGACTTATATAAAAGTAGGAAATAAATTCAATTATAAGTTAATATCCAGTAGTAATAATCACTAATCACTTATTTCAACCATTAAAATTATAGTAAAACCATTAGATAGGTGATATTTCTTACTTTCAATACAATATAACGTTTTATTTAACAGAGCCAAACTATTATCTTAGCGTTCCCTATAAAAATAAAGAGACTAACCTAGAGAAACCGCTAAAAGATAGTAATATCTTCTAAAAACGCCTTATAAAAAACCAAAAACTTGGAATTAAGTAAGACGCCTTAAATAATTTTATTATTACGCTAAAAGGAGTTACAATTTATAATAAAGATGCTGAATTTATTAAAAGAATAAGTAAAATTATTAGTAACTTTCTATAAATTTAGAAAGTTTTACCTAGTCTTAAGTTAAAACTAGAGGAATACATAATAATTCCTCTAGCAGAAAACTACTATAAATATAAACTAAGATAATAGGCGTACCTAGCTAGTATTAAAGACTAGGAAATACTAGATAAACTAATAGATAACATATATAATAAAGGAAAACTCATTTAGGTTATAAGACTAACCCTATTTACAGCCCCTATCTTTATAGTTTAGAGAAATATTAATAGAAAACCTAAGGGTTGTATAGTTATTAACTTATAAGCCTTAAACTAAGCTACTATTCTAAACGTATACCTACTACTACTATAATCTAAAGTTATACGTAAAGTTTATAAAAAAAGATTTATTATAGTATTAGACGTAAGAGCATTCTTCTACTAATTCCTAGTAATTAAAGAACACTAGGAACGCTTTACTATTATTAGTCACTAAGGACTTAAGAAATCTATAGTAGCGCTTATAGGCTTTAAAAACTTACTAGCCTACGCCTAGAGATTTATAGATAATTTACTATAAAAATATAAAGACTTTACTTAGGCCTTTATTAATAATATCGTAATTGCTTTAGACACCCTTAAGGAACATAAGAACTACCTTTAAACGATTTTCCAAGTCTTTAACAGTAGGAACTTATCTATAGCGCCTACTAAATCGTTTATTGGTTTCCCTTTAGTTTAACTACTTAGATTTAAGGTTAATACATTTAGACTTACTAACACTAAAGAAAGGATAAAAGCCCTTAAAGCTGTATAATTCCTATAAACTCTAGCTAGTCTAAAGAAATAGATAGGATCTATAGGGTATTTACGCTACCTTATTCCCTATTACGCAGGACGCAACCTACCACTTTAATATCTTAAAACTTTGTTATTAGCTAAAGCTTATAAAGAAGGTATCGTTAAAGAGGTAAAGAGGAAAAACTTTTATAAAAAGGTAACTATTATCCCTACTAAAACAGAAATATAAAGTTTTAAAGACGTTAAAAGCGCACTTATATTAAAAACAGCACTTTTCTACTACAACCCTAACCGTACACTGTTTATATAGTTAGATGCATCACACAATTACAGCTATAAAGCTATACTTTTCTATTTAAAAGAAAACACTAAGTAGTCACTAGGAAAACCTATTTTACACACAGCAATTCAACTAATAATGTATTTAAGCAAAGCACTAACCTCCGTAGAGTAAAAGTACTAGGTAATAGAACTTAAAGTAGCCTATTTAGTATAAGTAATTCGTAAGACTTATACTATTATAGGTTTAGCTTAGGTAAACCCTACTATCGTATTAACAGACTACGTATCTACATATAGAGTAATATAACAAACTACTTTATTTACTACTAATAAGAAATAAGTAAATCTCTAATTAGTTTTAGCTGTAGAGTATTTCTTGCAATTTAAACTATTTTATCTATATATTCCTAGTGCGTTAAATATAGTTACAGATATACTCTCTTATCTCCCAGACAGAACGTACCTACCTAAAGGAGCTAGAGAACTAGATAAAATTTAGGAAGATAACCATATCTACGTTACAACTAACATTACAATTAATAAGGATTTTCGCTAATAAATTACTAAAGTATACTAGTAAGACCTAAAGTTTTATAAGATTTAGAAATAACTAAAACAGCTGCAGTATAGATTTAAATTACTGTTTACTATAGATTAAAAGCTCTTATATTTTATTGAATTTTCTAGCAAACGAAAGCTTTATATACCTAACGATATCACCCTAAAGCTTATCACTATAGCTTATAATAAAAACCACTATAGTAGTAATAAGCGCATATAGTATAAGCTATAAGATAAGTTTCTTATTTATAACTTTATAAGAAAAATTATAAACTACTATAAACATTACTTAGTTTGCAGGCCACTAGGAAAAGGTCGTTAAAAGCTAATAGGAGCATTACAACCTATTCTTTTGCTACTAATTCCATTCTATATAATAACAATAGACTTTATTACTAGTCTCTTAGAAGTCCTATCTAAGAATACCCTATAGCAACTTAAAGGTTTCCTATTATACGACGCGTTACTTACAGTGTCTAACAAATTTTCAAAATTAACTATTCTAGTACTAAGAAACACTAGATATATAGTAGAAAACTAGGCGTAAATACTGCTTTGCTTCTTATAACTCTATAACTAGGGTATTCCTAAAGTAATTATATTAGACTATAATCTAAAATTCCTTTTAGATTTCTAGAAAACGTTATAAGAGGAACTTAATATAACCTTAAAATTCTTAACGTTATACTACCTGCAAACTAATAGTCTATTAGAATAAAAAAACTAAACTGTAGAAATAGTAATATAGGTATTTACTATCGCTTTCTTAGACAAACAATAGACTAATAGTATTATAAGCATATAAGCGATTTTAAATAACGCCTACACAAGCGTAATTAAGACCTTACTAAACGAAATCACCTATAGAAAGAAAACGAATATACCGCTAGACATTTTAAGCGATTTAAATATAGAAATTAATTGTAAAATACTCTAGGAGGAAGTAAAATTTTCTATTACAGTAGCATAAATACATATAAAAGAAGTATTTAACTATAAACACCAGTATATTTTATTTTCTCTAGGTAATTTAGTCTATCTAAAACTTAGAAAAGGATACAAACTACCTAGTAATCCTTCGTTAAAAACCTCCCTAGCTTACACAAAGCTAATAAAAATACTAGAAAAGGTTAGAAAACTTACCTATAAGTTGGATCTACTGCTGATAATAAACATTTACCTAGTAGTTTTAGTAGCTTATCTAATCCTAGCTAAAGACCTATAATTAGACCTGTACCACTAAACACTAGTACTAGTAAAACTAGTAGAAATAAATAACCTGCAAGCAAAAGAGTAGTAAGACAACTACCAACATTACAAGGTAAAACAAATTTTAGATAAAAGACTTAACTAGTAAGGAAGAGGCAAACCTTACACATAATACTTAATTAAATAGAAAGGATATCCTAGTACTTATAATACTTAGATAAACTTAGACGCTATAGAAGCTAAGGAGTTAATTAAGGAATTCAAGGAACAGTAATAAAGGTTAGATAAACAAAAGCAAAGAATTTAGAAGGAAAAGGAACTATTATTAGAACAATATTGTTAACTAGCCCTAGGAGAAATTTCCTATAGAACAGAAAGAAGATAACAGGTTATTTACAGATAAAAAAGCTAGATAAATACTAAATAAGGTATTAATTTAGGTAATAATTCTCTAATAAAACCGGGGGAAATAATAGACAGCTAAAATTATTATTAAAGTAAATACACATACTGCTTGCAGCAAATATAGAGATAACTCGCCTTAACGCGTAAGTAAACTTCACCTTTAGATAAAAAAAACCTAAACTATCTAAATAACTAGACTTTTTACCTACTTTATAAAAAAACAATTCACCTTTTATTTCCTCCTAAAGAATTACCTATAGTTCCTTATTTATATCGCTTTTCTTTACTAAACCTTCTCTTTTTTACCTTCATTAGCTAGCAAATTTACATACAAATCTTACGAATCTACCGGTATTTCATCAGCAAACTCACTTCTATTCTCCTCTAACTTCTTATCATAAGATTTTACATTATACCTAATCTCTCTAGTAAAAATCCTTCCACTAACGCTAAGTATTACAAGCTTTTCTCTAATAAATTCATAGGAACTAAAAATAGTTTTAGTCTAACTTTTCCTAGATATTTCCGTACACTCACTATATATAGAGGTAAACCCTAAATTATTAACTGCGCGAAGTCGTATAAAACCAAGATTACTAGCTTTTAAGAGAAATACCTAAAACAGCTTAAGAGATTTCGCTATAAAGTAAAAAAGCTAGGCGTCTAAAACCCTAAGGTTAACTTCTTTAACTACGTAATCTTTATAAACACCCTAGACTTTTCTTTCACTAAAAACATTAAAGAAGTATAAGAGATTTTTATAACTAATCCTTAGCTAAAGTTTACTAAAGATAATAACACTTTCCTATTTTGTAATAACTAGTAAAGATCCTCTAACGACTAGACTCTATAAATTCACATAGATAACGCAAACGATAATAAGAAGTAAGACAAAAACAAGCTTCTTACCTAGCTATACACTCTCTAGTATTAGTTAGACTAACTTAAGGGAATTCGTAACGAAATGACTAAAAACACTCCCCTTCACTATAATAAAAGCAGCTAGTTTATAGGTACTTCTAAAAGCACTAATTAATCTGCAGTCATTACTAAAATAATATAATAGATAGAGAATCTTTAGAAGTAAGTTATAAGCTTCTCTAGCAACAATTCACCTACAAGTGTCCTATATATACAGCAGACTGCTATAAATAACACTAGTGAATTCCTAATTATGTAGCCGCCTCTCGCTAGATCTTCTATCAACAACCCAGTACTCGTTAAGGAAACTACCGCAGTTTCGCCAGAGATTAATACTATTCTTAACGCTTTTACTAGCTTCTACACCGTTATTAACCAGATTAACAACAGTAAACGCACTAAAGAAGAGGGACTTTAGGTTATGCTTCACTTAGTTAAGTCTATCCCAAACGGTAAACAAGACCTACGCAAATACATTACAAAGCTATAGTAAACCGCAGAGAAATAACTAGAGTCTACTAAAGAAATAGCCAACAAATTGCTTATATCCAGCACTAAGGATGTTTCTCCTTCTGTCTACGTCTCCTATAATAAGCTTAAGAGAACGCTATTATAGACACAGCTAAACACTAATATATAAGCAGACGTTAAACGCTAGGTTACTATTAATTTGCCTGCTTCTACAAACATTTACTATAAAATAGTTATATAAGATCTTACTAATTGCTATAAGTTTTACAGCCTAATTATTGTTAAGTACTAAGATAATACTCTTACTACTATGTTCTTTAACAGATATTTTGCTATTCTTCCTATATAAGTCGCAAAGGGAATTATTAAATAGATTAAGAAGTGCATAACACCTAACACTATTTGTAAAAGACTCTTGCTTAAAGCGCTTTTTAGACTTATCTGCCTTAGTTCTTAGCTGATTAGTAAAATAAGACTTATTGCTTTAGACGACAGAGGATTTACTAGTAAAGCTAGTAACAACCTGTAGCAGTAAGTTGCTAATGCAACCGTAAAGCAATTACTTACTAAGTGTATTATCACCTTAGGAACCAGTTTACTCTACACACGCATACACAGATTCCCTACTACTTACTAAATAAGCAATCGCAGTCGCTAGGAATTAGTTAATAAAAGCGATAACTAGATTAAGGAATTAGACCTTACTCTTACAGACTACTAGCTTATTATTATAAAAAAGAAGGTAATTAACCTTCTAGTTTCTAACGTTATCTCTAATAATAAGCTGATAGAAACACCTGTCGTTTAACTAACGCTTACCTAGACATTACATAGCGTAACTAGATAATTAGCTAACAATTAAGAGGAGTTTAAGAAGGGATTTCTAGAAAGAATTAAGTTTGCGTAGCGTTAAACTATTATACTAAAGGCAGATAGTTCTTATACATTTGTTACGTATAATTTCTATTTTACTTGCTTATGATTTATTTATAATTTACTTATGCTTTTAGGATGAAAATAGATCTTTAGGTAGGTAATTGTTACGTAACAGATAATTATTTATCCGTTATTTAACAGAGGATTGTTTCTTTATGCTTTAGCCGGTAATTAACTAGTATTTACCTATACATTCCTGGTTAATCTATAGAGAATTGCTGGAGAATTCCCAGAGAACGTTCCGCTAACTCTCCAACATTTTCCTAACAATTTCCTAATAATAGCTAGGAAACTCTTGTTAGCTATTTCTTAGAGAATTACTAGGCAAATGTATTATAAATAGGAGCATCTTAATATTTATTTATTTTTACCTACACTAAAGTATAACAGCAACCTAATTAGACCTAGTCCTTATAGAAGCCTAGCCTTTCTTATAGTAGTTATAAGGAACTACGTTTTAACTACTAAGCCTGTAGACAGCTAATAAAGCACTAGCCTAAAGGTGATTTAATAGCTTCTAGGAGAACAAACTAAAAGCGCCTTTATATCTAGTATAAATAAACACTTTATATCTAAATAGGCTGCTAGAAGAATACTTTTAAATAATACTTTAAATCTTAGTTAGAATAACTTAGTTCTAAAAGTTTTGCATAACTTAAGTATGGGTCTGCCCTTTAGTGATGGTATTAGTAAACTAAATCTTAGAATAAACTTTACTAATTAGAAATTTAAGGTCTTTCTAGATAAGGGAAGCTACGATTTACTCTAATTAGGTCTATAAGTTTATTATAAGTTAAAAGGAACTACTTACTATAATAAGATTAGGCTTTGTAATGTTATAAGTCTCCTTGTTAGGGTTATGGCTAGCGAAGAACTACGGCTCCTATAAATGCTTAGGACGATAAGAAGGGGCTATAATTAAACTTAATTAGGCCTATAATAATGTCTTAGTGAAGGTTAAGGTTTATTTTAAGGAAGTAAAAAGCTCTCTAGGTTTTTTAAAGTTAAGTATAAAGATAGATAATAAGAGTGAAGAAGAAAAAGAAGGGAAGCTAGTTAACTATAAAGGGGGCTCTTTCTTTATACCTTCTTTTCTACCTACGGTTTACTTATAGTAAATTACTAACTAAGAAAGGAAAGGAAGGGATAAAGGAAGAGTAACATACCTTTACTAAAAATAACTATCTAAACTTTACTTTTAACTTTACTTTTACTACTTTTTTTACTTTTAAATTACTGCCTTCTTTTCTTTAGATAAGCTTTTTCCTATTTACTATTAATTAATTAGGTATAAAAAAGAGCTATATAAGCCTTTTAATTATCTAGCTAGTAATAATTCTAACTTCTTCCCTATTAACCTATTACTATAATTAACCTTTACCTACCTAAGTAACTTTTCTATTTTCTATAAACAATTTACTAACTTTTCTACCTTTTTCCTACTTTATAGACTTAATTAGACCTACCCTAATCTATTTACTATAAGCTCTTTCTAAGCTGCTAATGTTGTTTAGGTTCCTGCTAGTAGTAGCTAAACTAATAATATTTAGGTTAAGAGTTATGCCTAAGTAATTAATTAGGCCTGTTAGATAAATAATAAGACTAACACTATCTTAGTTCTTTCTTTTCTAAATAAAAACGCAATCAATAAGCTAGAGAAGTCCTAATACTACTACACTAACCGACAGCTACTTAATAACATTAACAACCTTATAATAATTACACCTCTTAACCCTATAAAGCCGTAAGGCTGCCTAAAGCCTAGCAAGAAAAAACCTAGGGAAGCACTATAATAGGCTCCTTCTAATAATACTTTGTTATTAGGTATGCTAAATAAGAGATAGGCTGTAGGATTCTAGGCTAATAACTCCTAGGGAACATAGTCTCTATAGTAAGCTAATATACACCTCGTAAGCTTATATAACGCTTAAGGACACCTAATTAAGTAGTCCTAGATGGCCTTAGACGATATGTAAGCTATAGTTACTATTGCTGCCTAAGATACTTAGATAACTTATTTTGTTACTAATAGCCCCCCTTAGTTAGACTCTATTAACACTGTTACAGTTAGACCTAATTAGGTTAACGCTATCTGAAGCTCTAAGTGCCTTACTTTTATTACGTACTACTAAAACTACTTTACATCCCTGTTTATTAACTAGGTTACTAGGTATTTCTTCTAGTATAATAGTATGTAGGCTAGTAGTAACTTTACCTACTGATAGGTACTTAATATAGACTGCCTTTATAAGTTCTACTGCGTAGTAGGTACTACCTTAGTCTTAATTAGGATTATCTACTATTAAGCTAGTATTATAAAAGGCCTTTAGTAAGGTAATAGTTAGTCTTATAGTCTATATGCAGCTAAGTTCCTTTAGTGTTATATTTAAGATAATGTTACTAATATTATAAAAAGCGTAACTTAGATAGACCTAGAGAAGTAAAGAGGTAACCTTATAGAACATATCTACATCTAATAGAGAAAATAGATTACCTTAGAGTTTAGCCTAGATAGGAATTACTCTAAGGACTTCTAAAGTAAGCTATACTCTAAACTAGAGGCCTATGTCTAACTATTATAGAATAAAGCTACGCGTAAGCCTAATTAGACCTAAGACTACACTTCTAAGTAAGACTAAGATAAAGATATTAAAATTGTTACCTAGCCTACTATTTTACTCCTAAAGCTAACTAAGACTTAGCCTGCTATCCTAAGTAGTAACCCTCCTAAAAACGTAAATATAGAGCTACTTATAGTAGTATATAATAAGCTGTATAGAGAAAGGACTAACACTAGCCATCACATTAAGGATAATAATCTTAATAATATTATTAAGAAGATTGGCCCTAATAACCCTACCTAGGTTAAAAACTATATGCTTAGCCTTATAAAGAAATATAATAATACGTTAGATAGTAAGCTTATAGAAGACCTAATTAGAGGCTTCTAAAGTATTAGCGCTAGCCTTAAGAAGCGTAGTAAACTTTTATATAGTAATAAGGTTACCTAACTACTTTAGAATATTAATAAAAACTATTATAAGATATTCTAACTACGTCTTTAAGAGCTTTAGGCTAAGCATAATAAATAAGTTAGGGCTTTAATAATACCTGCCTCTAGACCTAATTAGACTAATCCTAACCCTAAGTAAGTCTAAGAAAACGCTCCTAATAATACTAATAAAGGACTAGTAAACCTACTAGGCTAGAAGGATCTACTACAGGTTATCTAAGATATAAGTATAGTTACTTCCTAAGCATACTAGTAGGCTAATACTTAGCGCTACGTAACTGAGCTTACCTTAATTAATATAGGAGACTAGTAGAAGAAGCTTTAGGCTAAGAAAGTTAAGTCTATTATAAAGTATACTAGGGAGGAATATGTTAGCCTCTTCTTTAGCCTATATGAAAATGTTATAACTAGAACTAAAGATTAGGAGAATTACTTCTAGCTAATAATTATATTAGGATAAGAGGGATATAAGAGATATAGAGTAGGACTGTAATAGGATGCAAAGTTTAATAATAAGGCAGAGGAATTAATAAAGGATGCTAAGCAAACAATAGGAACTAAGGGACGATACAGCTTCTGCAGACAAACCTAATTAGGCTAAGAAGGTAACCTTTATCTATTATATTTCCTTTTATATATACTTTTTTTTTCTACCTAGTTTCTTTTATAGTTTTTTTGTTTTTTAGTAAATATAATATAGAATTAAAATAATAGGGGACAATTGGAATAGGGTAGGATTTTAGGTTTTCTAATTTTCTCTTAGTTAGCCTAATTAGGTACGCTATATAAGCGTATAAAAGGCTTTTAGTTATAGGGAAGGGAGAGATATAGATACACATATAGATATAGAAACATACAAATACTATATAAACGATTTAACTACAAAATACTATTAATAAGTAAGTGACTATACTTTTAATACTAGAACAGACCTAATTAGACCTTTAAGGTCTGATTGAGGTATAATATAAGACGATATTCTAACTAAGTAACATACACTAAAAACCCCTATATATACAAACCTCCTCCTATTCCTTAGTAATAACGGTATACCTTAAACCTATATACCTAATATTAAGATACCTAGCGTTCTGTTAATAATGCTTTAGACCTAATTAGTCTAAGGTAAACCTATAGGTGTAGTTATACCTCTTGTTAGAGTATTGTTAGTTACCTTTAGTTACTTAGTTACTTTAGGTGCACTCGTGCGATAGTATCTAGGCAGGTTGTGTGGTTTAGTTGTTTGTATGCTAGCTTTCTTACTTCCTTTCCTCCTTACTTTCCTATGCAGTTTTAGTAGACTTACTAAATTTAAAGTAAGGCTAGTAATCTATAGTAATTAATAAGTAAAAGATTTATATAATACTTATGTAGCTATACTTATAGGTATATCTTTTAAAACACTAATAGTAATTACTATATAATTTAATCTAAAGCTTCTCTAATATAATATAGTAAACGCCTTTATCTATATAGAAATTAATAAAACTATATATATAGAGATACTACTAGGCTATTACTATATAGGCTAAATTCTTTAGCTTTAGAAAGCGCTATATAGCCTCTACTAATTACTATTACTATAGTAAAAGCACTTTAAGAAAAGCCTTTATAAGCTTAGGTTTTACTATATAGTAAGTAAGAATTACTATTAAATAAAAAACAGCCTTATATTCTTCTTTTATATAGATAACTATATACTTACTTTCTATTATAAAGATAAGCCTACTACTTAAGAAGTAATAGTAGCCCTCTAAAGACGATATTACCTTAAAGGTAGTAAGCTACTTTAGTAGTTCTTAGGTATTAAAGTACTACGTAATTAAACTATAAAACGTCTCTAGCTATTATAGTTAGTATACTATAAAAAGGCTATAAAGTTACTATATAGAAATAACGTATTAAAATTAACTCTAATAGGTAAGGAAGATTTACTACCTTATAGAGAAGTTACCTTTTTATAAGAGGTTACCTACTATTAGTAAAAAATAGGGATAATCTTATATACTATAGTAATAACTTAGCTAGATATTACTTTTATAGTAAGCTAGTTAGTATAATTTAACTATAATCCTAAAGATATTTACTAATAAGTAGTAGACTATATACTAAATTACTTCTATTATTTATAGTACTTTTACCTTATATATAGTATAGATAAAGGTAGCTATAATAACGCCTTTAAGGTATTAGCTAACGTAAGCTTTACTAATAACTTAGATAGGAAGAGCTTATAGGTAGTAGTAATAAAGTTATTTAAAGGAATAGTAATATAGTAAGCTAATAAGTAAAATACTATTATAACGTTAACTACTAAGGTAGAACTTTTAGCCCTTTTTTTAGCTAAAAAAGAAGCTCTTTTTACTAATTAACTAATTACTACACTAGGGGTAAAACTGCCTATAAAACGTAGGGCTAGCGCCTAACTATTACCTAGTAAAGAGGCTATAAAGTAACCTATAGTTTAAATTAACTATAATAATATATAAACTATACGCTTTATTAGCGTTAAGATAATCTAGCTATAGATAAAGCTTTACTATATAGATATTTATAACTACTAGCTATACTAAGAAGTTACTAAAGGGAGGATTATTATAAAGTATTAGTAGTTTACTAAAATAATAGTAAATAGGATAATAAAGGCGCTTATAGCGTAACCTTTTACTAAATTTATATAGTAATTACGTATAAGTAATTAATAGGTATAAATTAAAGTAAATTATATATATAAGATAAAAGAAAATAAATTAAAATAAGAAGTAAATATAGTAAAAGATAACGTATAGGATAATAATAATATAGAAGGGAAATACGTTATGTAAAGTAAGGTTAGGCTAGCCCTATTATAGGTTATTACCCTATAGAATTAGGCAGCCCTAAGGGGGTGTGTTAAATTTAGCGAAATAGTATAGTAGTACATAGTAAAGTGCTAGGGAATCTATAGGTAATATACCTTACTTTATAGGGGAATTAGGCTAATAAGAGGCTACGGATTTACTGCTATTTACCCCTTAAGGGATAACTTCGTGGGTGAATTTCAGCCACAAGGAACAGGAACACAGAAGAAGATATAACAAAATATACTGCGATTTTACCCCTATAACCCGCTGAATTTGACAATACCCTACTTTACAGGGGAATTAGGCTAATAAGAGGCTACAGATTCACCGCCATTTACCCCTTAAGGGATAACCTCGTAGGTGAATTTCGGCCACGAGGCAGAAGAAGGAGAAGAACAGACAAGACAATATACCGCGATTTAACCCCTATAACCCGCTGAATTCAACAGGAATACCCCCCCCCCCCGAACTGTACCCCCATCTGAGAGCCGCTTTGACTTTAGATAGTTGAACTCAAACAGTTTGCAGGAGCTCCGCATATGGGGAAGCAACTTATCGACGCAGCCTAGTATCAGAGGAGACACGACTACTAGCGCGGAACGCCTTGAGCAGATACCCGGACCGCCCTGTGGGCGCCCAATTTTTGACATGATATTCAGCCCTGCCGCAGGATCTCTACTGTTGTGGGATATCCGGCATGGTGTCGCTCCCTTGCGCCACATGGGACGAGCGCCGAACGGGCTTCGTACGCTGGATTGCGCCATGTCTAAGTTCCGAGACTTACAACCTACCGCCCATGATTAACTTTGCGCTGACGGGCGAGGTGGAATGCTTTGCCGCTGCAGCAAAGTCTTGCTTCCAGACTCGCTATGAAGGTCAAACCATGACCCCTCCACATCTACTTCCCCGCACGACTCCCCGCGCGATGAGTATTAATGCCGAGGTATCTAAATGGTTGCAAATGGATGAGTCGTTTCGCTAGACCATGATCATACTATTCAAATCAGTGCTCTCTCTCAGTGCTCTCCCGATGGTCAGCGAGGAACCCGTGGAATCCTACGCTTTAGGCTACGTAAATTCGAGCAGCTAAACAATTGGGCTTCCTAAAGTCCAAGAATTAATTCTACTCCGGAACATGTTTGCTGAGAAAAGTGAAGTATGAACTGGAGCTGACCAATCCTCCCTCATTGATCATCGCCCTACATGCGGAAACGCAGTTTTTGATATTCGCTTTTTCCACAGTCATCAAGCCATTCTTTCAAAAGTCTTTCCTCGATATTCTCGCACGAATGGAAATTATTACTGATACAAATAGGTATGATCATCTTTTCGGAGGTTAAAATATTCCATTGAAAGGTGACACAGATGGGACGTCCGAAGCGGTACCGACACGGAAAGCATGAATTCTTAACCCCGGCCGAGGTAGCCGACGGTACAACTCTGTAACAGATACAAGCCCCCAAGCATAAGTTTAGTAAAAACTCTCACGGCTATTATGAGCTTTTCGTTATTTCCTCTGATGATGCTTATAAATACCGCGATACGTCACATGTTATCCTAGCTTTGGGTTCAGTGACCGAGGAATCGGTTTCGGTAAGTCAAAGCACCCACTTTTCGGTCACCCCTGCATTTCGGTCACCCCAAAAATGATACTATCACAACCACCACTACCACTTTATTCACTTT
>JASUDE010000467.1:3911-37192 GCA_034509685.1 Colletotrichum cereale | reverse complement strand
GTATGCTGATATATAACCCTCTAAAACCCTGTTTTTGGTGTAAAACGGTGGGCGGAATGCAGGGGTGGGCGGAAAGTAGGTGCTTTGACTTACCATCTGATTCCTCAAGCATCGAACGGAGCATTTGGTCCGCCTCGTCGTCTGTCAACTTGTCCACCTTCGTTGCGGGCCTCCCTGGCGCAAGTCTCAGACCGGTTTGCTTGTTTCTCGTGGTGATAAGGATTTTCCCGTGTCTGCATTCGGGGATGTAGCGTCCTAGGTTGCCTTCTTCCTTGGATCCCTTGTCTACCGCGTCGGCCTGACAGGCTTCCTGTGTTTGAAAGAATACACTTGTGTCATCGGCGTTGTCGACGACCATGAGCCAAGGGCCCTTTTCTTCTTTCTCGAGCCATTCCTTGACCAGAGACAGAGACTCGGCAGCAGGGTCATTGCGTCCGGGAATGTCGCACGCCTCGGCGATAGAAGCATGTGACTGACGGAACCGCTGCGCATTGCTGGCATGGACCCAAAATACGGAAACATCGGGACACATTTCCTTGAGCCAGTAGACGTATGCTAGCGCTATCTGAGTTTTCCTGTGTGAGGTTAGAGATTGCGTTAACCCTAATGAGATGTTTCGTATTACCCAACACCGCCTAGGCCATGAAGTGCGATTCTAGACCGTGCCTTTGCTGTCGGCTGCTGCTGGTCATGGCCGAATTGTCGTTTGAGATAATCCAGAGCTCCACTTCGACCAACAAAGTCCAGGTTTTCGTTATAGGGGACAACAACTGAGATCATCAGTAAGGACAAGAAACCCAGGTATGATGACTTACAGTGCCTACTGGAAGGCTCAGGGGCTTCACTCCTAGTTCTGGTGCTGGTGTAATGCTCAAGGAGCGCCTTCGTTATAGACGCCGCCGTCGCTGCTGCATAGTCCTGCCAGCTCTTGTTTTTGTGGCTATCCGCATAGTCACAGACCGTCTTGATAATGACACAAGGGATCTCGTCCCATACCCCGGCCCCCTCCATTTCAAAGGCAACGAGACCATGCTCTGTTGCGATCCTATCGCGGTCCGCGCCAGATTTCACCACCGTGTCACCCGATCCGATGCGTCCGATGAACACTCGAATGTCCCGCGTAAGACCACCATCTCCTTGGTGGTCTGTCACGAGACGTTTCCGTGGTACAAGGCGCCTCTCGTCACATTGAAGCTTTTCGCATGAAGCGCTGCGGGCCGCACCACAGGCTCCTGATTCATTGCATCCGCAATTTTGTCCATCTCGGTGTCTGTGAAGATAGTCTGGTTCGAAGAGGAGGTCTTCTTTGGATGACGGTTGTTGATATAGCGCCTCCTCCCCATCGTCGGCGGCCTTTCGCTGTATCTGTGTCAAGATTTCTCCGGCCCGCTGCAGGAGATCACGGCGGCCTTGACGGGTCTCAAAGGTAGATACGAGGGAGCGTATCTCCTTGTTTGGTCTACCAAGGCGGTCTTCTAGGGTATCCTTGCTTGCAAACTCGCCGGGGTACTGCCTCCCGAGGTCATATTGCACGATGCTCTTGCTGATAATTACGTCCCCAAGCACAACTTCATTGTTGGACCCTGTACTGGGCACTCCGCCACAGATCCCGGTCAGGACAGCCAGCTCTAACCCAGGGTAGGTCGCTCGGAGACTGGCTGCTGCGCTGGCCGCGCTGGCCTTCCCCATGTTAGGGAGGAGCAGCAGGACGACATTGTGGCTTCCAATCCGGCCGGTCTTGTATCGATGATAATTGCCGGGGCCACTCGTGTTGTCAGGCCAGAATTCATCGACAGCGAAGGTAACGGCATCGTATTCGAGGGGCAGTGCGCAGATAATGGCGATGCGGAAGTCATCGCGGCGGGGAAGTGTGTGCGACATTGTAATGCATCGATATCGTCAAACACGCCGTCGCTTGAAACGCCGCAGCCGAGCTGGAGCAATCATAACGAGGTCCAGACAGGATAGCAAACTATCCGATAGTCGTTGATGATTCTTGGAGGTTCTCGATCATCGGTAAGCGCTCTCGCGGACGAACATCAGGCTGCAATGCCAAGGTATCTGATCATCAATGGCCATCGATTGGCTCGCTTGCCGACTGCGCCCCTTACGTCACAAGTACATTTCGGTATGATTTTGTGGCATTCACTTTGAGACTATGGTCCCGACAACTCGAAGCGGCTCATCATCGTGGTCCAAGATTCTTGCCCACTCTCGATCTCAACGGCCTTCGACACTCTGACACGGGAACTTGCTCGACGCGGATAATGTAATCGACAATTTTATTTATCTTAACCTCTCTAAACCGTTCGATTAAGCGGGGGTTGGGGGGCAGTTGTCTTTTCTGCTCAGATACTCCTCGGCTAATGTGTATACAGAGTGGGTTTTGTGCCGTCTGCGTCCCAGAATGGTTCCTCTCAGAGTATCAATCCGATTCTGTTTGACCAGCATCGGGACGTATGGCCAGAGAGTTACCGATGTAGTGAGTGATGTTACAAGACTCGACACGCAGGACTCTGAGAGAAAGTCCCAGCGAGCGATGGCAATAGATTGTGGTATCTAACATCGTTTTTACAAAAAGGGAATCCAAAAGTAATCTGCCCTGGATCGAATGGCTATAAAAGGCCGCGAAGGCTCGACATCTTCCCGGTTCACCCCTCCACATGGCATAAACATTACACCATCAAAGCAAATACTGCCGCATCTAGAAGAAACGGTTATACATGCGCTTCCAGGTGGGCCAAGTGGCCATCTCAGCCTTGTAGCGGTTGATCTCATCCCAGTCCAGTTCGCGACGGCCGGTGTCGACATCCATTTGGTGGGTGCGAAGCCATCCCTGGCCCTTCCAGAAGTAACCAATCACCCAGAAGAGCAGGATGATTGGCACAGTAAGCCAAGCCTCGAAGAAACCAGCGGCAGTGTTAAGCTCGTCTTGTCCGGCGGGGGCAATGGCCACGAACAGCTGCAATGTTCATCAGTTGGTGCACGGATGTGGTTGTAAAGGATTCATAAGAGGGACATACCGTAGCAATCAGCACGACGACACAGAGGATCAGGCCAACCCAAGATCCAGCAGTACCAAAGGCAGCCTGGAATGGAATCTCGTCGACGGTGTGACCGTGATAGGCCCAAGCTTTGCGAAATCGAATGTGGGCCAAGCAAATAGATCCCCATGTAAACAAGGCAGCCAACCCTGACAGGGCAAGCAACCAGTCAAAGACAGTTGCACCATCCGCGTCCAAATTGATGTAAGCAATGGCACCGCAGATGAGGTGAACCGCAACAGAGGGGAGGGGGCGACCGGACTTGTCGACATAGGTGAAGATCTTGGGGGCGTAACCCTGCTGCGCAAGGCCGGTCAGGGTACGGGAACCACCGTAAACGCAGGAAACACCGAGCGACAGAACGGAAACCAAAATGATGCAGTTCATGAAGTGATTGTAGCCCCAGAGGCCAGCATATTCGGCAGCCAAGACAAAAGGCGATGTACCGTCAGAGTACGGGTTGTCGGCACCAAGGATGTTCTCGTCGTTGGAGCTGACGAGAAGACCGACGAAGAAGAGACCCAGGATGTAGAATAAGGTAATACGCCAGAAGACTTGCTTGATGGCACCGGGGAGGGACCTGAGAGGGTTTTTGGCCTCGGCGGCAGCCAAACCGACGAGCTCGGTTCCGGAGAAAGAGAAGGCAGCAGTGACAAAAACTGCACAGAAACCCTTGAAGCCGTTCTTGAACGCGCCAGGATCGTACCAGTATCGTGCTCCCCAATATTGATCGTAGCGACCGCCGGCGGGACCACCACCGCAAACGAGAATCAAGGCAACAATCATGAAGATGACTGCGTAACCACCTGGTCAGTGGGGTAACATGAGTAGCGGTGTAATTTCGAGCTTACCGATAGCAGAGAGCTTGAAGAGCGAGGACCAGAACTCCTCTTCGGCGTAGCCCAAAGTTCCAAAGATGTTGATGAAGATGATGGCAATCCAAAAGATGGTAATCCATACGGCAAGACTGATGTCTTTGGCACCATCCCAATAGTTGATTGTAAGACCGCAGACCGTTAGCTCGAGCGGTAGAACGATAGCCCACTAATACTCGTTAGTACTCGGGGTTTCGATTGGATCTGTTTAGTTGGCAATTGAGGGAGGGGGAACAAACCTGGAAGACGTAGTTCCATCCCATGGCAAAGCCCCACGAAGGGTCGATAAAGCGGGTCGAATAGACGTAGAAGCCACCAGAGACAGGGTACATGACAGCGAGTTCACCAAGAGCGTATACGACATTGAACATCATGATACCGATGATGGAGAAATCGAGGAGAATAGAGCCGGGACCCTGAGACACGTCAGCCAACGCAAGGCGTAAGAACAGCCAGGCGGGTTGCTTACACCAGTAGCGAGAGCACCTCCAGAACCAACGAAGAAACCGGCACCGATGGAGCCGCCTGGAGGTCACGAGGTTAACAGCAATTCTTGGAATGACGGGAAGTTGCGCATACCAATAGCAATCATGTGCAAGTGACGAGTCTTCATGGTCTGGTCAAGGTGAACGATATCGGCGCCATATTCACGGCGCTTGAAGGACTCCAAGTTGAGACCGTTACGGGTGTAGAAGTTATCGTCACGGCCAATTACGACATGGCTGCCATCGCCATTGGCAGTTCCGGCTCCGGCACCAACCCCAGTACGGGAGTCGGTGTTGGCCTGGGTCGTCTCGGGCGTCGAGGCACCATCATGGATGTCTTTCTCGGTGGCCATCTTGTGCCTTTGTTGGCGCGAAGCGCGTTTGATTCTGCTTCGGCACGTCTAACGAAGTGTGGTCGGGGGTGTAAGGCCCAAGGGCGCAAAGTGCAAGGAAAGGAAGCGAGCAGGCCCGTTGAGTTGACAGATGAGGCACAAGAAGAGAAGAGCGTCGATCGGAGTTGAAGGGAGGGGGGGACGCGGTGGGATTTAAAAGGATAAGACGGGCCATCGTTGAGAGACGCGAACGCCCCCCCCCCCCCCCCCCCCCCCCCCCCCCCCCCCTGTCTTCGCGGTTCACTCAGCCTTGGACATGATACAGACTGTCTTCGCATCCTATTCGAGTCTATCTTGTCGGGCCGAGCGACTTCTGGCTACCTAGCATGGCTATCAGCGGCGAAGGCATGCGGGCGAGACGACTGCAAGTGGGCGGCGGCAACGGACGAGTGAGAGGACTCGAAAGATTGATGGACAAGGCCGGTTGAGTAAGATTGGAGTCCGCCAAGCGGTAGAGGAGGGCCAAGTCTTGGGGAAGTGGAGTGAAGCAGACGGGACGCTGGACGAGAAGAGAAGGTGGATTTTGGGGGGATCCAGGAAAGGTCATGTTCGAGCGTGTTCTAGTCCATCGATTAGAGTCTTGGGTGGTGGGAGGCGAGTAAGGAACCTGCGTTGGAGCTGGGGGGGGAGGATAGATAGATAGTGATGAGCATGGAGTGGCCGGCTTGGCTTGATGGGCGTGGGTGTGGGCGTGGGCGTGGGTGGGCGAGAAAGGCGGACATCGAGATGTGAGAGGATGCGAGAAGAAGAAGAGAGACGAAGGTATCGCAGAGTACCACATTGGTAGCTGCAGACTGCCACTATCAGCGGGGCCCGCCCGGGCTGATGCATGGAAGCTCGTTCCGCGCCTTCTAGTGTTTAGAGTACATACCTACGTAGTAGGTAGTAGGAGCGGCGGAGGTGCACCATGTGGATCTTGGCGGGAGAAGGGGAGGCCTGGTTGGAGCGAGAGGAAGGAAGACGCGGGCAGGTGCATGCAAGGGAAGGAGGGCAGGTCGCGAGAGGGGAGGAACGGGAAAGGGAGGAACGACGGCGACGACGAGCGGAGGCAGCATTTGCCTGCGGAGGCAGCACTTGCCTCCGGATCCTACATAGGTAGTTAGTAGCCACACGTGTAGTACCTACCTTGGTAAGGTAGGCAAAGTAGGTACCTGCTCATGGTGCGCCTTCCTCGCCTGTTCCTTGTCCATTCGATACACTCACTCGGCCTACCTAGGAATTCGTACATGCGACACATTCTCGGCCAACGACACGACTCGACTTTTCCATCTACGGTAACAACCATCGACGTGACATACGCCATCATCACCTGCGCCTCCCACCCGCGTCCCCCTCTCGTCGACACGATCCCGAAAAGAACTGAAGCATTCGCCCGCGAACTCCCGGCTGACGAGTGCGTAGATAGTCGGCCAAGCAACTGCCGGGGCTCGCAGCGACACGACGCCGGTACTTTGTGGTCGTCACTGAGAATCAAGAATACCAACCCTCGGCCAACCCGACAAACCTCCTCTTGGCGTCGCCCATTGACACTTATTCAATTCACCTCGACTGACAACGCCCTCGACGGCCTTTCATCCTCTTGGTGCATCCTCATCCTCATCCTCATTCCCTCTTCTTGCATGGAGGCAACCTTCGCTTGCAGGCTTGTTGCGCCTGCCGAGCCCTTGGCCCTTCCCAAAAGTCCATTGTCAGCCAGTGAGCGGCCAAGATGGCGCGACCGAGTCGCTCACGCGATTGCGTATTCGCAAATTGGGAATCAAGAGACGAACCTCCCCCCGGGCGAGAGTACACGACAGTTACTTCGCTGGAACTCCAACGACATCCCTCCAAACCGCACCACGAGCACGTCCTTTTTTTTCTTGGCCGTCACCCAAACCAAGACTCAACCCCAGTTCAGTCCACAAATGCGCAACCTCTCACTCGCCGGCCGAGAAATGCCAACCATTGCCAACCCGTTGGCAAATTTTGGCTTCTTTCATCAATGCCTCTTTACTGGTACCAAGCGCCAGCCAAGTTGCTCTATCGGTGTTGGCATACCACCCATGGCCAGATAAGCCCCTCGTGCAATCCCAGCGCCACTTGCCATCCGTCTCTTCACCTGCAAGAGAGTCGATTCCAAGACTTTTTTTTTTTCCAAGACACGACAAGAAATCAGACAGCAGCACCAACCCGACGGTTCGGCGGTACAAGATCCTCACCAACGCCACTCGGTATCACAGCGCCAGACTTCGCCTATCTCTTAGCTTCAATTTCATGGGATTCCATCGCCCTTTTGGGCCCTTTCGACCTTCTTCAACTGCAAGGCTGCGCCGCTCCGTCGTCTTGGGACGCGCGCCTGAGCGAGCCTTCTCGGGGACATGTCGTCGTCTCGGCACGCCAGTCGCAAGAGGCTGATTTCCCGTACCGTGGACCCAGGTCGTCTGTCGACCCGCTGACTGTCGCCCAACGGACACGCCATACCACGCCCGTGACACCGGGTTATCCACATCCCCCATTGATAGCCCATCATCATACCTCGAGTCCTGCCGAAACGGGAACGCCATGCACATCCTTTTTGCCTCTCTTCCCGTGGTGATGAAGCCTTAACCAATATCTGCCGAGACCACCACGCGGCCCATTCCGGCTCTGGACGATATCAATTCCCAAGGTCATCCCTATGAAAACGGTAGATGGACCCTGCGGTAAGTGGATGAAACGATGGCATCCTTCTACAGGAAAGCCGGGCGTCCCTCACCACGCTAGCTTACGGCCCGGACTTCGATTTCGAGAAGTGTTCCCGAGAGAAGGGAGAGACTAGACTGGTTTCTACAAAGCACCACTGGCTTACCTGGCGGGCGGATGCAGGCAACCCACCCACCCACCTTGCGCCCTTCGAAATGACCTGGTCTGAGACCACCAGCCCAGTCGATTGGCCGCCTCGCCTATCAGTGCTCGCACCGCACCTTTTTCAGCGGGGCCAAGAAAGATCTTTGGTTCCGGCCAGTGAGCTTCGCACGATACAGAAAGGTCATTGTATCCGTATTAGGTCTTGACAGCTGAAGTTGCTTGGCCGAGTAGCCTTCGCTTACTATCCACCTGATTGACAAAGCGATGCAACAGCTGAGACTTTGATGAGCCAAGATGAGGCGCAGGTTTCTCGACAAGGTGTGCCTCCTTGGTTGGTCACAGGTACCGAATAGGAGTTTGTGCAGCCACCCCCCCAAGTCGATTTGGCAAGTCCTTCAGGAAAACAGGCAGAACATGTCGCCATCCAGACGTTTCACGTATTATCGTCTCTTACACCGAGCACCTTTTCAAGTGCCGTAATAGCCCGTCACCATCTTTCGAGTCGCCGATGCTTCAAGCCCATGAGCTTGGGTTAACATGTTCATCTCGCTAGCCATGTTGCTTGACATCAACCATTGTCGATGGAGAATGATAGAATATCCAGATCGCAAAATGGTTCCTTCTTTCACGTATGGGCTATTTTCGGACGGTGATGGGTCATTGCCTAAGGGTTCCCGTTGATGAGCACAAACCAGGGCCACTAAGCAGATGCGTAGACAGCGTGACATATGATTCCAACAAGCGCAAGAGTAGCAGCTGCTCCCAGTACCTGAAACATTAGAATTTCTGCTAGTCGACATCGTCCGGCGATCAATGGAAGCTTGGTTGTATTAACAAGTTCGGAAGATTTGACACAGCACCTGTAGCATGACATCGACACCTTTATGGCTGAGCGTCTCATTACCCTTGGACCATTTGCTTGAGGAACACGTTCAGTATTCTGAGCCGGCACTGTCGCTTGAGTTCTGATTAGGTTGATGGAAATTTCAACCTATCTTCATTAACCTACTAGTGCGGCCTCCATCATGGCTGGCCAGTGCAAGAAATTAGAGTTCGGTTCCAAGTGCTTTCTGACGGTAACTTCGGACGTGCATCGGCCTGGCAAACCTACAGCCGCCGTTTGACTTCCGGTGCCGTGAGGCTCTGTGTGGGGTCTTCGGTATCTCCGCCCAGACATCGCAGCTCCGGGGGGTTTCTCCGTGTGATTGCCTGAAGTCAAAAGTCACGCTTTCCGTTTTCAGAAACCCTTACCGAGCAGGTCGTCATTCGTCTCGAGGCCACACTCCTTCAGAGGCTCGACGATGTTGTGCTAGGGTCATGATAGAGTTGGGCATAGACATGGAGGGGGAGATATAGCGGTCCTGTGAGGCCTTCAAAGTTCGTCTACTTACTTGGGCTCAAGGTCCTGGACGAAGAGGTTATTGGAATAATAGTCGACGAGGGCAGCTTGATCCTTATAAGTTTCAGCTTTTTTCGCCTTTCGACATCATCTCAAAGTAGCTATTGTTCTCCCTGAAACTCACAGTCGGCCCCTTATAGTTCTTGATCGCCTGTCATCCCAAAGGGCACCTTAATGCGCACGAACCGACGACGAGAAATAATAGCAGCTTGATTAACTGTTTCCAAGATATAACGAACACGGACACTCCGCCAGAACCAGAGGAACCAGAGGAACCTGAACCAGCGACCATGGAGTTCTCCTCCTCCTCCTCTTTTAACCAGACGGGCGTCGGCATGCAGATGCCCGACGAATACAACTGCGCTCCCAACGGTTATTGCCGCCTAATGGGGCTCGTCCGTTGTCTCCAAGTCGCCAACGACGAGCAATGTACTCAGGAGACGCGGCTGAATCATGCAGAACGTCTGTGTAGAGCAATCACTACGGAGCCTCACTTCGTCAGCATCTTTCAGGTTTGTTGCTGCAACGACTCGCTTCTGTCGCTCGCCGTGAAGCAAAATTGTTCCAGGGAGGCCCTGGCGTTCCTCTTGATCAACATAAAGTTTCGGCAGGAGAACGGGTGCCGGATCACCGATTTTGTCGAGCACCTCGGGTACGTCATGGCCTGCTTGATGGTGGGATACCGTGATCGTTGCTTTTATAAAGAAAGCCTCAACGACGGCAAGCGGTCCCTCGGGCTTCTCCTCCGCGCCGGCACCAAGAACTTGTTTGTAAGACATGTTTGGTACGGCAGGGGCCTACACCTCACTTGGCTCCTGGGCATTTTCAGAGCGGCCTGCACTTATGAGTATGTTTATTCCAGCAGCTCTACGCTGGGGCAGGTGCACGAGAGCCGCGTCACTCCCATCGTCGCTCTCCTCGACTTTGCGGAGTGCATCATCGACGTGTTCCGCGACGAGAACGGCCCCAGCCAGATCCAGGACGGGTCTTTCTGGACCGCGATCCTCAATGGTCTGTGGACGCACCCACGCGTCACGAGGGGCACCTTGACCCGGGTCGTCGACGTGACTGTGCAGCTCTTGGATCTCGGGGCCTCGAAGCAGATCAACCTCCCGAGAGGAGTCAAGGGCGGCAGCTTCCTCGCCTGTGTCGAAAGCGGCCTTGACGCTCTCGAGGCCGTTGACCCCTACGTTGATGACATTGCAGGCATGATCGAAGGCGATAACATCTTGCACCTCGATTCTAACGGGCAGTTCTTTCACATCGATACGGGATTGCTGTGGGAGATGCGGAACGTGAACATTCAGCTCCTCAGAGACCACGTCCTCGCCAGCGGAAACTCCCCATCTGATGACCTGCAGGCAGCTATTGACCCCAGTCTGGAGAGCAGCTAGCTTGAGGACGGTGGCTCAGCAGGGCAGAAATTGTATATCCCCGGGCGGTTCAGATGGACGAGAACATCGGGATTCGCAACCGACACACCAGCCTGCATTCCGCATGATTGGATCCGGTTGAAGTTGTCAAAGCCGCACTCAGAGGTGTCTATATCAAGCAGACGCCCTATCAAACTGGACTTCAGAACTCAACACTGGCTTATATTGCCATCAGGGCGGTCAGTGTCGGAATCTTTCTAGAAACATGGCTGCCAGTCTATATGCACATTGCATCAATAACAGGCAGTCGTACAGGCACGGTGTTTATATTTGTATACTAGCAGGAGACAAAAGGTCGCCAGACTTCGTTCAAACTGATCTCCGGTGACTAAACAACCAGCTCGTCCCTGTGTACTTTGCGTGATCATGACTTTGTGTTCAAATACATTGCGAGTACCTGTTTTGCGTTAGTTTGGGGATCAAAATCGCAAGCCTTGTGGTTTCTGCTCACCATTGGTTCTGAGCATTGCAGGTGCTTCCAGACTGGCAGCACGTAGCGCCGGTCCATCCCTGCCCACCGCACTGCCCGAACTTGGCCGCACAGGATCCTCCGCTCGGAGGAGGAGTGCTGGGAGGAGTGCTCGGGGGCGTGCTGGGAGGGCTCGTCGGCGGAGGAGCGCTACCACCGTCGTAGATGGCCCGGGTGAAGAAGTCCCAGGTCTCGCGGGCCATCCAGTTGCCCTGGCTGTCACTCGCGTCGCCGACGTGGCCGCCGCCGTGGCCGATCCACCAGACGGGGTATCCAGCGCGGCAGCTGTACTCCGTCTTGATGTGCTGCGTAGACCCCGGGCTCGGTTCCGGCGCGCTCTTGGACTGGCACCCGTTGACGCTGAGGAAGCGGTCGCGCAACGACCGGCCCTGAGCGATCGGGAGAACGTTGTCGGCGGACCCGTGGATGCCGAGGTAGGCTACGGGGGTGGTGCCGCCGGCACAACCGCTCAGCTGGGCACCGGCAATGACGGAAACGGCCCGGAAGATGTCTGATTGGTTAGCTAGAGTCCTCAAACACACGATACTACGACATAGTAGAAGAACATTGCATTATAACAATGGACAAAGTACGTACTGGGTCTAGCGCAAGCAACAGCGTTGGACATGGCTCCGCCGTAGCTGAAGCCCGTTGCGAAGCGCTTGGTGGTGTCGACGCAGAGGTTGTTCTGGACCTCGTTGAGGATCGAGTCGACAAAGGTGACGTCGGCGCCGCCGCTGTTGGCCCACCCGGCGTTGAGGCCGTCCGGGGCTACGAAGATGGCCGACTCGCCGGCCAGCGCCCGGAGCCCGTAGTACCCGGGGGCGACGGTGTTCATGTTCCCGTTGAGCCAGTGGAAGCCGAAGATGAGCATGTACTCCTTGCTGGGGTTGTAGTTGGCGGGCACCTGCAGGATGTACCGCCTGCTGCCGATGGACTTGGTGCCGCTGGACGGCGGGGTTTTGCCGCAGCCGGGCGTGGCGGCCATGACGCTCTGCAGAGAGGCCGCCAGCAGGAGGAGGACGATTGCCGAAAAGGAGGCCATGACGAAGGAGCTGGGGTGTGTAGATCCTGGAACTGAAATCCCATGGCCAAGGGCAGAGGGATTGCTGGCGGACTCGGCTTCGACTTATAGCTGCCGAGTCGTCGATGACGGTCAATTGTATAATTGCCGGTGGGGAACGCCCATCTGCCTCGTACAATAATACTTCCGACTTGGCATTGATGTTTGCGCCAATCAAGGACAACGGCGTCATGCAACTGGGGGTTGGTTTAAAGACCGGAGCCTGCACTATATCCTCATTTAGCATTCGGGGCAGGCTCTCCGGGGAAGAAGAAGCCACGGACCGTCTTACATTGGGACCTACCATAGAGCAAGGGTCACCCTTTGGAACTGCCGTAGCAACGGTAACCCTCTTCAACGTGAATATCTGCATATAGCCGGGCAGTGTCAGTTGACTAGCTTGGGCGCTAATTATCCCAGTGATTCTAGCCAACCATACATATAAGCAACCAAACCTGGGGTAATGTTGGCGCGCAGTAAGCTTCGCCGTGGCTGTCAAGAGTTTAATACCATTCACTGTCGCGGGAGTGACTCGACAAAGGCGGCAAGTTGCTCAAGACACTGTCCAACAACAGCAGCAGCAGGTTTCGTTTGCACCCTTTCAGCTAGGCTTGAGTTGGATAAATTGGTCTTGAGCGGGGTCGATTCAGGTGATGGCCAATCATGCCTCCTCCTGTGAGCTCGAAGTTGATTGCAGGACTATGCCCAGCCGGCTAAGTGACTGTTTCTGGCTCAACGGGAACCAGCCATGTACCCTCAAGAAAAAGCCCGCCGGTTTTCAGAAGTTACCTTACATCCAGCTTGCAACGGCAATCTTCAGCAAAGAAAAGAAATGTCAAAAAGTACATTGGAATAGGAGCAGAGATCAGAATCAGCATATAGTAGTTCTTCTCGATGAATCTTTGAGAATTATGGCTGGCCAATGTGATCTGAACAGACAGCTGCCTTTGACGACTGGCAAATTATTCTCGAGGGTACGTGCCAAGGTTCTGCGCCGATATTGTCTCGTGCTTCTCGCCCTTGTACCTGGATCCCATGACCTCATGGGATGCGTGGTGGCGCTTGGGTAGACTGGTGGCGATCAGGCACAAACCTGTTTGTCGTCTGTCTGCTCCCTTTTGTCGCTTCGTTCCAACTTCCAACACAAACGTTTCTCTCTGGAAGCGAGAATAGTGAAAGATGTTTCCGCCGTTTGCTGCAGTCATCCCTGAGGGGAGATCAAGTTTATCTAACTGACGCCCTCCACTCTGTTTGTGACATACCATAGTCTGATACATCATACCTACCGTGATTGCCTTATGCTATGGTGGCATCTTTCCGCAATGGAGTTGCACTGAGACTGGCCTGCAGGCCATCCATAGTTTCTTTCTTCAAAACAGCCCGAGCTATGATCCTGTTCCGGACCTACCATGCTCTCATGTAACACAACTCGTAGGTTCTACAGCGGAAAGAAACAAGGTGGTTCAGGATTGGCTCCCGCTCGATATACCACGGCTTATCCTGATCCGCCCTCATAATTGTTCACGCTGAGCTCCACGCTCGTCTGCTTCTGTCTTAAGAGTCCAAAAGTAATTGTCTAACTGATCAGGGTTACACATCATCGACCCAAAGACGTCTTAACGAGTCACGTCTATCTCCCTTCCATTGATGTCAAGCCTGGCCTTCTATTGACGATGCTTTTACTATCTTTATAAACAGTATGCTGAGAGCGATCTAGGAGGTACAATCGCAGCGCTCGCCGATATGCGAGCACTGGTAGCCCTTTTGGCATTAGGATATGTTGTGCTGAGACGTCACTTCTGGCGCTGAGCCGCCGAATGGGGACGACGAGGACCATATATTGAGCAGGCCATAGACATACAGAATTTCGCATCTGAATGGAAAGACTTTACAATCTGCAAGTTGCCAAACACATTGATCCTCCGTGGCATTTCCTTACAGACTTTAGGCGAGACATCTGGAAATGGCCTACCTAGTCAACGCAGTAAAGATGCTTATGGGATGGTTCTTTGAATAACATCATAACGCGATGTGTCAAGGGAAACTGCCGTTACGTCCAACACGACTAAGAAACCGAGGGACTACAACTTCCTAGTCGGCGTTGAAAATTTGAAAAGACGGCATTGCTTGGGGCTACTTTCCGGCGAAATAAATTGTTGGCAGGTTGCACAAAGCAAGCAGCATAAGTCTAAGTTCAGGTATTGCACTATGAATCAGGCTTTGGAAATGTATGCCCTATGCTCACGTCCAATGGTAAAATTTGCCACCAGACCAGGTGTCATCTTTGTATGACCTTACGTGACTCCGTATCAGCGAGTCCTAACTTCGAGTCTCTCAAGCTCCTGGTGTTTCAGTAACTTCTGAAGGCTTTCTTCCCCAGATGGACCATCTAGAAAAGTGGTCAGCAAAGAAACCGAAAGTCGACATCACCAGATATGAGTTGTCCACTTACAGTGAGAAATATGCATGTATACTTCGGTCCGCAAGGTCCCTACGGACTTCCATGGCATGGATGAGAACCTCTTCTTTTGTCCACCCAAGTGCTCTGGTCAGGGGAGCCATCGCGAACCCCTCCCAATTCGGTGCAAAGTTCTCGTAGTTCCATGCACCAATTTGCTTGTACTTCATGTCTTTGGCCCAATCATTCGTAGGCCATTTGAAGCGCTGAATGTGGACGTCTTCAAAGCCCGTCTCGATCATTATGTCCTTCAGACTTTGAATATCTTCAAAAGGGCGACCAAACTTAGTTGCCGCTTCTTCCAAAAGCCTGATGCTTTTCATAAGGGCAGAATCATCCTTCAACGTGCCGTCGTCAGAGAGTGGCATGCTGTCTGGTTCGTTGAGTTCGAGGTAGCCACCAGGGTTCAGATGACTAGAGTTCGATGCGTGAGACTTTCGCTCTAGTCACTAAATCGATAGGCAAGGGGTTTCTTACTCATACGCCTGCTTAATGTACGCCTTCCAATTGCCAATGCTAGACGTCATCATCCGGCTGTGGATGTAGTCAAATGGACGCGAGTACGTCCACGACTCCTCGACATCGTCAATTTCGAATCGGACATTCGGGGGCACGCTACAAATGTTGTCAGTACATACGTAGCATACATCTCAAACGTTTTGGTGTCAGAGAAGAGTTCTTACAACTCTGGCTGAGCGGCAGACAAGTCGACTCCAAGAACCTAGGTTGAAATCAGCATAGGGCAACGATCATGATCAACACACTTATCGCCTACATCAGCCTCTGGATGGTCGTCGCCAAACTCCATAGCCCATATACCGGAACCAGTGCCAAGATCAAGTACACGCCCGACCTTTGCACCAGGGTCATTGGGAGGAGCAGTTCCCAAACGATCGTTGAATGACCGAACGACCAAGTTGTGTTGCAGGTCTGTACATGTATACATTTCCCCGGTCAGCAGAGTTCCTTTATGTAGGAGTCCAGGACCAGTACCTAGTCTTTCATTTTCCTTGTCGTCGTTGGGAAGATTGTATTCTGATTCATGAGTCAACGCGTTTCCTCATGCTAGTTTTGGACAGTGGAGCTTTACTGCCATCCTTGTACTTGTGATATGTGCGCCCGTTTTCAAGCCGATAGTCACGGATTGAGTCAGAGATGCTCGTAGTCGACGAGGCGATACTTCCCTACATCTTAAAGCATGAGTAAAGAATCGTAATCAAGCCTTTGTCAGCTACTACTTACAGCAATGGTGGAAGCGGCGTCGTCGGTGCCCTTCGCCATAAGTCAGTCTCTTTGTGGTAATTTATATGAAGACTGTGAAGAGCTTACATCGTCTACAGCAATGAAGCCGTCGGCATTGTTCGTAACATTAGGATGGCCTGGATTCTCCGTAGTGGGTGAGCTGGCTACAGCTGCGGTCGGCGTGGTCGCCGACGGAACATTCGCAACATTGGTTCCGGACATGATGAAGATTACCGTGGTACGTGCCAAGGGAGTGATTGTGCCATCTCCTTTGTTGCCATGCATCAGCTTTTATCTCTCTATGATAAACAGCCATTCTTGTTACCCCTCTTCTTGGCTGGAGACAGTTATGCAAGTTTACGGCAAACAGGCCATTTTGAGTATTGTTGTCAGGGTCACAACTCATTGCAGGACGGGCTGGCGGCAAGTGGGGCCCCCTTACAAACAAACATGCCATCTATATCAACACACGCTGCCGCCGGCACACGCGCCCTTATCCTCTCCTTGTTGGTTCTCCAGAGTTGCAGGCTCGTCTTGACCCTCGCGTCCTCCTGCAAGATGTCACCGAAAAGAGCAGGTGAGCTGCGTATGGGCCGGATGCAATTCTTTTGACTCAGCGGCTGGCTCGCTTAAGCATCTCGACCCAGTCTTTGGAGCCCCCGTCGTTTTTGTGACAACCAACGGCTTCGCATGATTTGCCAAAGCCTTGTCTTGTGTCTCGTACGAACTGCTTGCCTGTGTGACTAGATGCCGCGCCATGCAGGACATCCACACGCCGGATGCAGTTATTTCGGACCGAAGTACATAGGCTTCGGTCGTGGATTGCTGTGTGACAGCCTACTTGAGGGCAAGACTCGATGCCAGACGGTGTGCCTGAAAACAAAGTCTTCCCCCTCTCGCTTCAATGGCCTTGCCGTTACCCATATTCGCTTTCAAGCGGCAACATTCTCTGTGGTTGGACGAGAAGGGGGTTTGGTACCAGGACCTAGCTGAAGCTCGCTGGACTTTTCTCGCGGTAGGAAATGAGTTCATGGAGTATACAGCCGAAAGCATATATCAAAAGTCTGATCAAACCGACTTTGGGGTTGGTGAGATGATAAGCACGACGATATTCGAACAGATACGCGAGCCACGAATGGCACATTCTCTACCAACTGGGTTATGTCTTGAACCAATACGCTTCTTAGGCCCTGTCGTCGTATATTCAGCGACTGGCAACACTGAATCAGATTTCAAATTGGGCTTGGTTGTAGAGCTCGCACTCTCTAAGTACAAGGGACCGTCTTTTCGACTCTTCTCGGGATGAGCTAACAGAACCGCATTCAAGTCGACGGAACTAGACCGTGTAGGCCGTCCCAGTCCCTGTAAATTATACCGGCATAGCCCCACACGCATTCCAGGGGCCCGAACCCTCTTTCATATTACCCACAACCCATTCGATTTCGACTTATTCCAATATGAACAAAAAGGAATCCTTGTTCACCATCACAATTCAACAGCATTTAACCAGCGCCGATGGTTTAGTGGTAAAATTCTCCGTTGCCATCAAGCAGCGTCGGGGAGCCGGGGGTTCGATTCCCCCTCGGCGCAGTCTTTTGCTTTTCCAGCCACGAATGGATGCGAAGGAAGCCTCTTTTGTTCCGTTTTGTGTGGTATCTTCTTTTTCTTACTTGTTTACTACATATAGGCTGTTTTGCTCATCTATGGGTATCTGAGTGGGACTCTGATTGAGAGGTAGTGATGGTGTCGTTTGTTGACTACTTGATGCTCAACAAGTTACGCCGCCGGGCTTAATGTGTATTTGTCTCGGCTCGCCTGATTTTCCAAACTGGTTGTTCTCCGGCGTGTCTCGAAAAGAGATATCACATGTTCTTCAACTGAACCAAAAAAAGAAACAGTAATTACCGAGTTATTTATATATGTAGTCAAAGTTTCTTAGATATGATTATCGCCGAACTCACCATGACACTGGAGCCCTTTCGAGTCGGCTGTTGTGGCACCAATAATATCCAGCTACCAACTTGTCTTGTCTTGTACGCGCCGCACCACATTGGCCAGATAACACGTAACTCCCTCCCGTGCAGGCCATGAAAGCCTGGAGCAGGACCTGATTATGGGCATAGGAAAGCACTGCTGAAAGTAGTGAAATGTTCTGACAGCCTGCCTATAGGCAAATGTTGTTGGACTCCGCCGAATGAACTGACGAGCAAACCCTCACATGGTAGCTCACAGTATTAGCCCTAAGTTGTCTTTGAGGGGTGGGGTTTATCATTCACTTGGAAAATGAGGGTAATCTACTAGGAGAAGGGAGCGAAGTAGATACTATCCAAATGCTACTCTACCAAAAGCAACACCTCTTACCTCCGCCACTTGCTCGTCGATATAGGAGGAGCTCTCATGGAAGCAACGGAGGAAAAGAGGAGGGTGCTTCTAAAGAACCGCCGGCAATGATATGACCTGCTAGGGATCATTAGGTTTCAAATTGTGCTCGGTGACCCAAATCTTTGCGATATCAGTGTGCAGTCGTGTGTCGATAGCCCAGCTACGTTCTTCGACAGACTCTGTAGGGCTATAAGACCTCATCTAACGGATGGAGGGCGGCGCTAGAGACTTGTTGGAATGGTCCGCTATGCGACGGATCAGTGGGATGTGAGGTTCGTTGTCCAGGCTTTCCGAAATCAAAATGGGATGTCTTGTGGCAAAAAAGGTGCTCCTAGAACACTGCCTTGGGTGTCCTCGACTTGGCAGCCACTCACAACACCAGTCGAGACAGTTAGCCATGTCTAGTCACTCAAAATGTGACTCATTGCAATGAGAATCAACAGAACCATATCCAGGAAGACTTGAGGTAGAGCCGATATCCGAAGAGGGAACATCAAGCAAGCTTCAGCCTCGATATCACGTGGGAGCAGATGTTCCCGTTTATGTTGAGAGGCCTCACTTGCAAGTTCCCCCGCGTCGCCTCGTCACTGACGGGCACTTTTTCTCTCCGAACGAGGAGTCATATGCCTTAGACGTGCCATGAGACCCGGTGATCAAAGTCCTCGTTCAGCCTCAAGGCACCGGCTGCCCGTCTCGGCAGCATTCAAAGGTTTCGAATCCAGTCTGGGCCGTGGTCTTCGACCTGCACAGAAATTCACAGCAGACCCAGTGCACAAGCACTGTCCCTTCTGGAGAGAGGTCTGACAGTCCCAGTCGAGGATCGCGGACTGGTACATGGACTTGCGCATAGCGATGTATCGTCAAGAACCGTCGACACATATGATATATTGAGGGGCGTGCAGATAACAGTCGACGGCCCGGCCACCCTTTGACGCTCCCCACGACGGCGCCGGGTTCGTCGCCGACGGCCCAATCATTCACGGTTGGTAGTCCACGTCACGGAGGCAGCCTACGGGCGGAATGATAGGACTGGCTCTCATCGCTTCCCACACAAGGCGTTCCCTCCCCGCCCCTGACGAATTCGACTGGCCTCACGTTGGATACACCGACCATGTGAAGAAGGGGGGAGGAAAGTCATGAAGACTAATTCACGGCTCTATCACGTGTCTGAGACCTCAACCTCTCGTATCCTTTCGTCCAAGTGTGGCATAGCAACTCCGAAGAAGATCACCAAAGCACAGTCACCCCTATCCCAAGCCACCATCTAGAAACAGAAACCCATCGAAGCACGGCTCTGATTCGGCGAAACTCGCAAAGTGCTGCTGCCTATTTGCCCATAGGAAACATGTCCTCAAAGTAAAGCGGCCGACAGATCGATTCGCTCCCGTTCATCCTCCTACCCCAAGCGGCCACCTCGGTCCCGGACCGTCGGGATCACATCGTCATCGTCAGCCCGGGTGCCTGGCCTCCTTACGTCAGTCACCTAGATCGTAGATACGCACGTATGGACCGTCCCACGGAGGTGGCGATTTACCTCCCCTCGTCGCGCAGAGGCCCAAAAACCCGCGAGCCCGGTAGCATATCCCCGTCACCCAATCACGGAGGGCAGACGCCCTGCCCTTTCGCGGGTTGCACAGCCTCCTGGTCCTCCTCGTACGGCGAAAACAAGAACAAGAAAAAAAGGTCACCGACCCAGGCGTCTGGGAAATCCACGTCTCGCCTTGTGTCTAGTGTGTACGAACCTTTTTGCGAAAGCGCCCCGGGTTCGTGCGGCGGCCCAAGAAAAGGGTGTGAGTCACAGGCGTGCGAAGCGCTGGCAAATGATAAGCGATTACTCTCCTGTTTGGCGGCGGCGGTGGTGGCGGTACACAGCGTTCACCCCTAAGCCGGTATCACACAAACACACACATACACACATACATACACACACACACACAGGAACGCGCACATACACAGTCAGCGAAGGACATCTCGGACTTTGAACAAGTCAGGCGCGCATGGGGGAAGCCCTGTCCGATGCGTGCGAGTACACATCGTCGTCGTCCCCCCGAGTGTGTGTGGCGCGTGGCGTCGACGACCACCGATCGGGTGAGCGATGCGATGTGCTTGCCCGCCCGCCCTGCGAGGAGGAAACAGGGAAAACTAAACAAAACAAACAACAAAACAGTTGCGTAGAGAGAAAAAGAAAATAGAGAGAGAGGGGCACAGCGAGGCAAGAGGGAGCGCAGAGAAAGAATGCGCAATCTCGTGGGTTGTCAGCAACCAGACCGAAGAAGAATCTAGACCCCCCCCCCCCCCCACAGATTGCAGAGATTCCAGAACTTGGTTGTCTCTAATGCGTTGGCCTGTCCTGCATCGATCGATTATGTGTGTGTGTGTGTGTGTATGCGTGTGTGGCAGGGCAGAAAGATGACCGATCCTCCTCCTCCTGCTTGCGGGCGTGTGCAGAGTGAGCGCGTGCGTCGTTTGTCGTCGTCGACGTATACGTCGCCGCGGGCTGCGCAGTATCAACTCATGTTGTTGGTGCCCAAACGCGGTAGTGTATGAATGGGAGAGGAATGGCGAGAGAGAGAGAAAAGAACGAGGGTGGTGTCCGTATGGTACGTCGCAGTGGAGCCTGGGAAGTTAGGCTGCACTGCGACGTACCATACCACACACACACACACCACACACACACATACATGAACTGTGCATGTTTGCGTCATTATTTTCCTCGAAGAAAATGCACCACCACCCAACGCAGGCGACAATCAAGAAGGGGAGGGGGAGAGCCAGGAAAAAAAAAAAATTTACATTGGCCGCATCTCACAGAGGAGAGGGGGGTGTACGGTTCCCAATAACCTGTGTGCAAAAGGTACATGTCATCACAAGTACCTGCATCGGGGGGTATCGAAAACAGCCCAAAGGCAGAGAAGCAGGCGGGGATTTGTCACGACGATGGAAGAACAAGAGAAGCGAGAGATGGAACACTGAAGAAGGGCTGGGGAGGAGGCAAGATCAAAAGAGTCATTACTAACGCAGCAGCAAGATTGGGTGTTGAAGTCCGGACAGACTTTCCCGCCCGCGCGCGACCGAACCCGACCGGAATCCCGGGTTCGCCGTCATTCGCGGGAGATCCGAGTGTCTCTGGGCGGGGTGATCCGTGTACTACTACTACGTAGTATGTACAGGTATATATACACTGAGTACGTAATAGCTGCCGAGGTAGGTACGTATCTCGAAACTCCAATGCTCACTTACCAGTACGTACCCTCCATACCCGCTGTGGCGAACCCGCCCGTGCTCCCGTCATCGTCTCATCTTCTCATTGGCCCGAGACGCCCGTTTTAGCCACTACGACAGGGGCTCTTTGATGGGTTGCTAAGCCACAGAAGCTAGAGGGGGAGAGACCCGCCGACGCTGAACCGTCCCGTCGGCCAGATGTGGCGCCGCCGACGGTTTTTCTTCTTGGGGGGCTTGCCTGGTCTTCGTACCGGTAGTTCCAAGTTCGGTAAGGCAAGCTGGTGTGCGTAAGTGTAAGTGTGTGTGTGAATGCACATTGTTTGAACGACATGCCACTTCGAGGCTGCGACGGGTGCTCATGTGCTATGAGTACGCCCAAGTCCCGTGGCGCACTCGCCCGTCGCCAACACCTAAACGATGGAGAGAAAAAGAGAGAGAGAGAGAGAGAGAGAGAGAGTCATCCAATTCTACACGGCGCACACGGGCCCCCGGGCGAAGCAGTGACGATTTTCGAGGCGCAGAGTCCCTTGTCAAGCTGAAAGGCGTTCGGTCCTCGAAAGCCGCCATCCTCGCCATCGTCCTGTCAAAAGACATACACCGCCGCCGCCGCTGGGAGGGCCCCCCCTCCCCTGAGCCCTCGTGCAACGCGAACCGACGACATCTCAAGCCGAGCCAGATAAGCAAACAGCACAAACCAAGCCTCATTCTGCCCTCTCACAATACCCGGGCTTCCCATACGTGAATGGCTCATTGGGCCGGCGTTCCCCTTATTCATCGGATTGAACCAGTAACCTCTCCCCCCCCCTCCTGTGCCATTACTCTGCCCTGGTGTCTCCGACCCCCTCAATGGAATTCGCTACACCGATTCGCGAATTCCCCAAAATGAAACGCACCTCAAAATTGTAAATGACACCACAAGCCCTACTACCTGTACGTACGGGCTTGTGAATATGCAGGCCCCTCTCGTTTGAAAGAGGGTAAGAATAATAATAAAAACCCCTCTCAGTTGTGGCCCCTCATCCGCACGCCCCTTTCTTTCCCCAACACCCCTCGCCCATCGACGCTGCTGCAGCAGCATTATATCCCTCCTCGTCCGATAGGTTGTCAAGCATGTAGGTCTGTTTTGTAGTCCAGGGGGGAGGGGGCGTCCGGGGGCCAGGATGGGATATGTCCTTGGGCATACGGATGCATGGAAGCATATTTGGAATGGGCCATGTATGACGAGGACCGGGATGGGCGAGAAGAGCCCACAACCTACGCAGTAGAGCAGAGCCAAGGTCCTGAGCCAGGCGTGCGTTACGTTGTCGGCAAGGCGTGCAGACCGCAGACCGCAGACCGCGGACGCAGCGTAGGCAGGGCGAACAGATCGGACCAGGGCACATCCGTTGGCTGGTGTTCTCGCGGCCCCTCCCCCCCAGCAAAGGCAGCGCGCGTGCTGAAGTAGCCATCGTGATGCGTTGTCCAGGAGGCATCACACGCAGCATCGGCGCATCGGAGCGAAAATCAAGGCACGCACCTAGGTCTTCAGCGATCCAGAACCACAACGTGGGAGTGAAGGACCACCCTGTCTCGACAAGGGCAGCCGCCGCCTATCTGTCGGTCTGCCGGTCTGCTGGGTCTGCTGGGTCTGCCTCGCGATCAAGGAGCACCGCGGCTCGAGCCCGTGCCAGCTAGGAACGGACGACATCGTCCGCCTGGTCGTCTTTGCTTACCGCTCATCATCAGACAGGGCGACCGGTGTCGAGGTGGAAGATGGAGGATGGAGGAAGCCATTGCCGCTCTCTCCTAACCCGCGCCCCCGGCGTTCGAAACAGGCGCGGATTGTCGATTCGCCCATGTTCCCACTTGGGTGCATGCGAGGAGCAACGGGCATCGGGGGTAGTATCCTACTATTCGTTCGTCGCTTGACCGTAACTCGAGGGGGGCCGTCTTCCTATCCGCGTCTTGCCCAGCTCTTCCAGGAATGGCAGTCAGCTGGTTTGGACAAACGACCAGCTTCCTAGACCGTGCTTCCGTGAGCTGATCGTTGTTGGAGGCCATAAGCGTGTGTGTGTGTGTGTTGTCGCGTACACCATGCGCCACTCTTGATATCAGCACTATGGGCCAGGAAGGTCCCTTACGTGCCACACCGTCTCGCCATAGCAATGGCCTCACTTACAACCGCAGACACTCGTCTCTCTGTTTGGCCCGGGTACGTGCAAAAGATTGGCGTTTCTCCAGGGAAAATATCGTGTGCGCATGCGCTACGTCACCGAACCCTAATGGGACCTTGCTCGTCGAGGGGGCGGTATGCGTTGCGTTGCGTGCGCATGCGACATCTTCAAAACCCAACCGGCCGGCCGGCAGCCCGGCGCGCGTCTGGGATTCAAGAAACGCAAGGAAGAAAGGGAAAAAAAAGTCAAAATAGGGCATGCAAGCAGCAAACCCCTCCTCATACCTCCCTCGCGTCTGCAACGATATGCAATGCCATGCAAGTGCCCCGCCAGTCCGCGAAATGGAATGCAGCAGGACGAGGGAGAAGCGACAGGCGGTAGTTAGGGCGGTTGCCATGGGATGCAAAGAGTCGGTGAGGGGGACACTTACGCTGCGCCTGTCACATTTGCGGTCTGGCCCCCCCGCCAGAAGGGAGGGAGGGGATGGAGAGAGGAGGAGGCAAGAATAACAAGGCGGTTGTCAGAGTCTTTGCCTATTTTTGGCCCAAAATGGTTGTTTGATCGAAAGGTATTGGCCCAGTCGGGGCGTGTGGTTGTGGAAAGATGGGCGCAGGATGAGGGAAGGGCTTAGTGGCAGCAGCAGCAGCAGCATCGGCAGCAGCATCGGCCATGGACATGGATGGGCGCGGCGGCGGTGGGTTTGCAGGGCTGCACCTATCCAGCTGGCGAGGTCATGGGCGAATAGACGTCAATGAGGGAGGGCATCGCCAGTGGGTATTTCGTGCAGTGCTCGATGTCGGCCGGGTGGGTGTGTGATCGTGCCTAGGTAGCTAGCTGACACGGGTGTCAGTCAGAGGGGTACCGGTAGGTAGGAACCCGTTGGTGGTGGTGTTTGGGTCAGGGTGTGCATCGTGAGAGGAGTCAGACACCAGAAAGACACATACTGCGTAGACACACCTTACTGGTATGTACATACTTGGTGGACTAGAAGGAGAGGACGGAGTACATACCTAGTAGTATGCCCACGGATACCTGGGCAGAGACAATGCAGATTTGGTGGACCCCTGGGAGGGCACCCGGCCGCAGGATTAGGGATGCGGATGCGGCCCTCTTGGTGCAGTAGCGTTCCCCTCCAACGGCCCTGCCCGCTCCATGTGACTGGCCGGACGCGACGATGCGCCCGAGGAAGGGGGAGGAGACCTCGAAAGACCGCCGTGCTACGTGTTCAACAACGGCCCAATCATGACCGAGCCCGTCCCTCATCAACGGGTGTAGGAGGGACTGCGACGAAGCCTGATAGGGCCGTCGTAGACGCAGACAAACAAAACAGTCGACAGCCTCGAGCGTTGGACATCAGTGCAGCACCACTCGTTAGAGTTGGGACCGAAGACATATGAAAACCGGCGGCACTGCCCATCGCCCACACCGCATACCATACTATGTACGGATACTGCGTGTGTATCCGTACCGACACGTCTCGACTATGTGCCCCCCTGTGCCGTTCCCTGCTTTCCCTCAGTCCATATCGCTCTGTATGAGTCACTCTGCGCCGACCGTCGCATGCCGGGAGGTAGGTAGGATAAGCTGGCGTGTGGCTGGCATGATGGGAGAGTGGTTTTGGGTGAGGAGAGAGAGCCGGGGAGTGAGATGAGGTGTGCTCTATCCTCGGTGAGAGAGAAAATTTTTCATGCCGATGCCACGCCAAAACAAATAAACCAAAAAGCAAATTGCTGTGCAGACACACCCAAGATTGGGCGCAACCTGCCGCATGGGCACGCAAGGCTGCATCAGGAGTCTCGCAGTCGGGGGGGGGGGGGGGCGCACAGTCTCGACATACGACCTTTACATGGACCGACTAGGGTCAGCAATAACACCATACAGGGAAGCAATCAGGTCTTTTACACGCAAGTAATTGACACTAATACGGAGGACCATAATCCATGATGGTGATAGACAGCCAGACAGAGCAGGCCACTCACTCGGCCAGGCATTGGGCCACTGGGCCACTGACCGAGTTTGGACGGCCCGCAGTCAAGGTGAAAGGTGGCCGAAGGAGGGGTATGTTAGGTATGCGATCTTCTAGACAATCAGAAAAAAGGGCAGTGAATTCGAATTTTTTTTTGGTGGGATGAGGCGACCCTGACCACCCCCCCTGGCAAGCGAGAGCCACAACGTGCTGAAGCCCTGTCATCACAAGCCAGCGCCACAGCGTGAGCGCAACACCTAGGTACTATACTCTGTACGGTGTAGGCAGTAGAGCCAGCCGGCTGGGTGGGAGTGGGCTCCGGAGGGGAGAGACAAGGACATGACTGACGAGGGGGAAGAAACGTTCGAGGAGATGCTGGATGCATGCTGGAGACGGGCAGCAGGGAGTCGAAGCAGGGTGCTGGGAAGATTGCAAGGTCCAACGGCTCCACCCGGAACGCTAGGAACAGCAGCCTGTGTGACGCTATATCCTCGCTCGTGCAGGGAGCAGGGAGAAGGGGGCGTGTGGGAAAGAGGGATATCAGAAGCTTGTGCTCTGGAGTCTGGACATGCTCTCTTCCCAACGGTCCATACGGATGGTACCGATGCTACACCTATAGTACCGTACTATGTCACAGTGGTTCGTACCCCAAGTGGTCCATTGACGACGGATGAAGCAGCCCGCAGTGGTGGGTGTAGTGTAGTGTAGTGTAGTGTAGTGTAGTGTAGTGTAGTGTAGTGTAGTGTAGTGTAGTGTAGTGTTGGGAAGACTTTGGACTGACTGATGGGTTCGACGAAGCGATGGACATACTGTGATACTGTATGGAGCGAAGCTGGTGAGGGGACGGACCGAGGCTGGTGACTGGTCATGGAAGCGCGTGTAAGTCGTCGGACCAGGCCAGTCATGACGATGCCGCCACCTCGACGCCCGGCATCAGTCCGTGAGGAACGAACCAGATTTTCATAATCGTTCCTGGCCGTCTCCCAGGTGAGTCAGTCTCAGCCAGGCGAGTAATGACAAGGTGAAACCGACCTTTGGTTTTCTTGCGTTGCTCACCCTCGGATGGTCCCTTATTCTCACGGCGAGGGAGACATCCGCGAGGAATTCGGCGGGCTGAAAAGCACGGACACAAAGGGGAAAGGAAAATCGAGACGTCGACCGAGACATGAAGCCGCCATCGCAAGACACCAGAGACAAGACGCGACTCAGGTCTCTGAGAGCTTGCAGGCCAGGCCGGACCACAACAATGGCAGCGCACACGACGACGACGACGACGACGACAACGCGACCTCGCTCAATGAAATGTGGTGCTGGATGCTGCGGAGTCGTCGAGTCGATGTAGACACGCTCGTGGTGGCATGCGCTGCGTAGCGGTGCGAGGTCTGTAGTGTATCGCAAAAGACCACATGGGCATTCCAGGGGTCCGAATCCTAGTTGCATCTTGCTGTTATCCAGTCCTGGCTCACCACGCCCGCCCAGCAGAGAGTCCTTTTAGCAGCTGCATTAGCTGGGCCAAGGAGCTGAACAAGCCGATGAGAGAGACGTTGCAACTTGCAGGTCGTGCGGTATCCGAAGGCTGGCTGACAAGCGCAAGCGCCGGCTTAATCCCTTGCAGCGAGCGCTCCTTTCCTCCACGGAAGACTATTTTGTCTCTTTCTTTTCTTCTCTTCTTTTCGTTCCTTCTTCCATTTTTCGGTACGTCGATTTTTCCAAGTCACCCCGTTTTCCTTTTGCTAGGTACAAGGAATTCGCGTCCTGGTCGACTTTGACATGAGAAGGAAGCCGGTCTAATCATGAGCGGCGTCGTTCCATAAGGGCCCTTCTGGGATGACCCCTCAATGGTTTGGCCCGGCGGGTGTGACGACGAGGAGTGTGGTGTGCCGTGTTTTCGAGCTCGTAAACGGAGGATCCGCCATTGGCACCCAATGCTTGGGCTCGGAGGCTGCTTGGGCTGCGAAAATGGACCAGGGTGGGTGTGGGTGGTGCACCGCCTACTGCCCACTGCGTTGCCTGCGAGATGGGCAGTCTGGAGAAAAACAAACCAGGAAGCGAGGTGAAAGGCCAATGAACGTAAGAGAATGAGAATTCGTCGGTGCCGTACTTGGGATACCAGGCCCGAGAGCAATGATAATATGACGATATGGGTCCGTAGGCCGGTGTGCAGGGAGCCGGCCAAGGTGAGTGAGACAGGGCCATCGCCGGCCTTTCCGCCAACCACCTCCCCCTTTTCCTTTTTTTCACCCCTGACCAAGGGGACGTGCTGGTCGGCCACAACAAAATCAACACAGAATATATTTGACCGAGCACACCGCACACCGTACACCGGGCAAAGCCACCGGGAACAAGGTGAGGCCACCAGGGAGGCTGGTATTGCCACGTCGCAGGTAAACAACGCGCCACTCTGAGCAAGAGGGTAGTTTTCCGAAAGAGGGCAAGCGACCTCAAGTTTTCCGAGTACGCGCCACATATCTCTACAGTGGAAAGAGCTGCGCGCCAGGGGGGATGACATGACTCCGTCGGTGGCGCTGGACAGAGGAAGCAGTAGGGGCCGCAGAGGACCGGGGAAGGCATTCGAGCTCATCCGGGACTCCAAAGCGGGTGGGTTGGCTCCAGAGGGGAGGGCTAACGGGCGGATCCCAGACGAAGCATGGTCTGGCGGGCGGGTGCGCAAGCTGCAGAGTGTACATAGTAGGTATTCGTGAACTAGTGTACCGTACGGATACCGGTAGGACAGGAAAAGAGGGCCGGTCTGGGCCTCTGGGGCCGGTTGAGGTCATCGAAATGCTCTGGAATGAACCCCATTCGATGGATTAGGGCGGCGAGGAACCCAAACCCCACTCCAGCTTTGCTTGTTTGCCTGGTGGCCGCGGTCGCCATCGTCGTCCTCCCGTCCCGTCGTGGATTGGGTCGTTGGCAATCGCGGTCGAGTCAGCGCAGTTAGAGCTTGCGATACGGGGTCGTACCAAGTGCCGAACGGTCGGAGCTGAGTGTCCGGAGGACTGAATACAGCATTGTTGAGGCGGATGTTTGCCCTCTGACAAATTAATACTACACTGGTACTTGCGCATACCTAGTACTTAGTATTGTGGCGGCAGGCTAAAATTGATGGACAGGAGGAGGCAAACCAAGGCGCATGCGCACTGTAGGCATTCATGCCAATTAAATCGATTGATTGCCGTTAAACTTGTCGTTGCCGTCGAGTTCATCCCAGCGATGGGCGCACACTCTAATGCAGGGGCCTGCGCCATTGACCACCGATCGACCCGAGGCTGCCACTGCCCGAGCTTTTACATTCCCCTCTCAGTCTCGGGATGATGCAGGCAGGCACCGGATGACGGGTGACGGGGTAGATGGATCGGTCGAGGGTTGGCGTTTGTATGGATGGAGACGAACGTTTTTGTCTGGCCGTTCCTGGTTGTGTGTGTTTTTCTGACTGAGGAGCAGAATGAACAGGTCGTAAAAACTTTTATTATTATTACTTGATTTGAGCTGGTCGATCGTTTGCTGCTGAAAGGTACGTACTGCCTGTCATCTGGATTGTTATTTGAGAACGAGAATGGGATGGAATTGTACGGAATAGGATGGAACGCAATGGAATGAAATGATTACATGAATTGGGTATCGGTATGCAAGTGTGTAGGTATCCCGGAAGCTGCTATCTTCCTTCCTCTTTCCTCAAGATGATGACCGTCCGCCGTATTGCCCCATTGGCTGCCTCTTCCAGGTGAGGAAGGTAAGGTAAGGTGAGTGAGGAAGGTGAGAGCCACGAGGCAGGTGTGGCAAAGCCTGTGGATCCGGCCCCACAACTGATAGAGCGGGTATGGATACGGATAGACTAAGGAGAAATTCACAGCAAATTGCCTGCAGGTGGGCAGAGTCGATCCTTTCCACCCCTGCACAATCATTCTCTCACTCACCTTGGACGCTTGGACACTTGGACGGGACGGGATGACTGAGCTGGTCCCCTGTTCAATACCTACGCAGTAATACTGGGTGGGCCGTTCTGGAAAGAGAGGGGCCTCTTCTCTAGCATTTCCAAACCTGAATAATTCTGCATGTTCTGTTCCGCTCTGCTGTTACCCCCCTTGCCCCCGCGCTGGGGTGCATGTGATGGGCGAACCGTTCCACTCCCCGGCGCGAACCTCCGCATCCTCTTTTCACATTCGACATGAAGTACATACCACAGAGTACCTGCCTACCTTCCTTACCTGATCAAGTGAACACTCTCACCTGTCAGCACTCACCCTCCTTACCCGGCGCTTGCTGGTCAGTCACTTGATGATGCACTGCACTGCACATCACAGAACACAGAACATAGCCTGATTGATGGTTGCAAGATATGCCTCCTATCACCTGCCGCATCACACTTGAGCCTCCTTTGACTGGCGCATCTAGTGAGGGTGTGAATACAGGCAGTGCAGTGCAGTGCACCTCTATCATCATCACACCCTTCATCCTCATCCTCTCCCTCACCAGCATGTTAAGTTTGCCCCTCTTCCCCAGCCAATACGCGCCGCACTGCAGCCTAACCCCCCCCCCTGGAAATTCGGATGGTGCGAGGATGGGAAGTACCTGGACGAGGGGACAAATCACACGAGAGTATCATGTCGAATCAGATAACAATAAAGTTGCACTTTGATGCTCGTCATCGCTCTCAACACCCTTCCATTGCTGAACGTGATCGATCATGCATGCAAGGTCTAGATGCTTGTGCAGCCGTCAAGTCAACTTCCCTGTCAGGCTCATTCTGGTTCCTCATGTGCTCGTGGAACCTGACTGTCTGGCATTCATCCATCCTGTTCTGCTGCCTTATGTTCCCTCTTTCCTGTTTTCTGTTTCCTGTTTCTCAATACCATGTACGGATATGTTTACCGTGTTTGGGTCCTGTATGAGCTGACAAACGACTTTTGGCTTCGATGGAAAGAGCCTCCCTCCGTCTGACTCCTTCCCCAACCACCGGCCGGCCTGAGGCGCACTCCCACCCACTTCCCTGGCCGCCATCGCCGTCTGACATTTACCAAACCATCATCACCAAGCAGCCTCGTCATCCCGTCTACTGCCTACGGATACTCCTTCACATACATGCGACGTCGTCGTCGCAGCCGCCTGCTACCCCTGGTGACTCATTCGCTCGGGTCGTACCAACCAGTCAAAACATCTATCGAGGCTCGTTGCACCGTAGCGATAACCTATTCATCGCCGCCAACCTCCCCCTTTGCACTTAGCCGGCCATGCTAGCTAGGCCTGCGCAATTGAACGCATTCGCCTCGGTCGCGTCAGCATCGGCGAGACTGGATGACCAAGCCGATTAGCCCGGAACACCCCAGCTCTTTTTCCCGCCTCGCAGCCCTTGGCGCGCACCCGCTCCTGTTGGATTCCGCTCCTCGAACCATCAACAACACCACGGACCGGAGTTGCTCATTTCGAGTGTCGGCAGATCTCGTCGACCATAGGACCGAAGCGTCGACTTCGCCTCAACGCCCGTCAGGGGTTTGGGCCGCGAAAGCAAGGGGTAGACAGGATAAAGAAGAAAGGATGAAAACTCTGAAAAGAAAACAGCAAGGGTTCCAGACCGGGATCTGCCAAACCCCTTCCCGACCAGCACCTCCTCACCTTGCAAGCCCGTGTGAACCGCCTCACCGAGGGCTGCGCGCAATCAGAAAGCTGCGGTCTAGGTACACTAGCAGGCAGCACCTGGCCGCGCGACCACACCGCGCACAAACCTTACGGCACCGACGACGCCCCAGCAAGCCGGACAGGACGCGCGGGTCATTCCTCCTCTGTGACCTCACACCGAGGCGCATTCTCGAATGTTTTCCGACTCCCACCTGCCGTCGTACGCCAAATTCCTGTGATGTGATTCTGCTCATCCTCGAGGAATCTAACGGATATTGGAGCGATAGACGACGGAATCCTCTCCATACCAGTCAGCCTCTTGGGTTGGCCCTCTCGGCTCGTTATCGGCAGGCAGGCTCGTGTTTCGGTAGCCTTCACCTTGGTCACGGTGTGATTCAACTTTCTCTCGAGAATCCCAAGCACTGCAACCATGTGCCGGACTGTCATGGACCAGAGGCGGACTGAGGCCAGCCACGTCACGCCAGGGGACGGATAAAAAATTTCACCTGGGCGGCTTTAGTGGCACACACTCACTGGCCCGGTGAGAGATGCCGCTATCCCCTCGGCACCACTGAAGAACTTTTGGCTTTATTTTTATTTGTGGTGGAAGCCATCTCCAAATTACCCAGATTCCGCACGCTTGTCCCGCTCGTGCGAAGGCCCAATCTCGCTTACCCGTCACCGGCAAATTTACCCATACGGAAGCGCGTACGCTACCACAGATACCACAAGACGTATTCGTACAAGCACAACAAGGGTCACAGAGCTTTATCTTTCGCCCGGCGACTAGGGACAAGCAGCCGGGGGGCCTCACGGACGTTGGCGTCGACTCATTGAAACGACAAGGCCTCCCGGTCGAGAGCCCCTCTGATCAGGATGCCCATCCCCCCCGGGCCGTTTTAGGGCGCCGGCCTCACTATCACAAGCGGTGACTTGATTTTGATACCGGTGTGGCCAATTTCCAGCGTCGAGGTGTGAATATCCATCTTCGCTCCTCGAGCAAAGGGCTCACTCATTCCGATTCCACCTTAGGTCGAACACCAAAGCGGAAGGTTGAGAGAGTAAGACGAAGATCAGACACGTCCCGCGGCCAGGAGAGAAACAAAAGGGGGTGTGTGTGGTGTGTGTGACACTGGCGGTGACTCGAACAATCAAAAAAGCAATCAAAAGGGGTCCAGCCCTCACTCTCCTCTCTTTTCCTCTCTTTTGCGCGCGCGCGCGCGCGCGCACGTAGGAGCCCAACGTTGGGAATCCCAGCCTTGCTGCAGGGCACACACGGCGACCGGGTGCAAACAGTCAAACTAAAACATACAGGGCGACGACGAGGTGCATTCTTCTGTGCCACCCCTTATTCCACACGGACGTCGGCGTTCACAGTACGACTACTCTGTACGTATTGTGTCTATTTCCAGGGGGTTCTGTCGAGTCAGCAGCAAACCAAAGCGCAAGTGGGTTGGTTGGTTGAGCTGTGCCATGATTACGCTACTTGCACGACAGTGATTGACACGGGCACGAAGTGAAGGATCCCTTCCCAATAGACCGGGAGCGCGGCCGACAGGAGTCATCGATATCTTCGCAGGCGAGAAGGCCGACCACTGGGGAGGTTGAGTGGGCATCGGTGCGTCGCGACAGCGGGCTGAGGTGAACCACGGGCTGGACAGTCTAAGTAGCTGAGTCGCTGCTTCCTTTCCAGCCGACTTGCGAGAGTTAGAGTAGACTTGGAGCAGATGCACGAACAGCAGTCCAAGGCCGGACGACGGCCCGTCTATTGGTCTACGGCGACGAGGTGAACAGCAGCCTCTCACAAGCAAAAGAAGCGCAAGCGCAGCGGACGTGTGCTGAGACCGTCACAGTGTGTGAGAGTCTACGCGTGTAGTGTAGTGGCTGGTGGTGGTGAACAACGTCCCAGACAGTAGGCCTTCTGCCATGCCATTGGTAGTGTAGTGGTAGTGCACCGGGGCGTGTAGGTGTAGGTGCATTCGTAATTCAGCATTTCTTTACGAATCTACGGAAGGACCGGGGGGTGAGTAATCGTCTCTCTTTCCTTCTCCCAACGCTGGCAAGGGAGGAGCAGGAGCGGTGGTGTATAGTACAGTACGTACTCTCGGCGACGCGGTACAAGGCACAAGTACCTATCTGTCGCTAAGTACTCTCTATCAACACACCTACTCAGCAAGAAACTTGCCATCCCTAAATTGAGCACAGGTTCCGTATCCTCCTTTCACACCCCATCCCCCTCCCTCCCTTTCTGGTTTG
>JASUDE010000466.1:0-37465 GCA_034509685.1 Colletotrichum cereale | reverse complement strand
AGAAGCCTTAGTATTAGTAGTAGTTAATATAATATATAACTATTATATTTAATACTTATACGTTAGTTATATTATTATATAATATATATTATATTATATTATATTTTAAATATACTTAGTAACTACCTTTAGTTATTAACTATAAGTTTTATATTTTAATATATATTAAAGTCTCTTTAAGCTTTAAGTCTAGACTTTAAGTCTAAAGTCTATTTATTAAATATCTCTAACTATTAACTTATCTATATTATAAGATATAATAGCTATTTCTACTATATTACATCTTATATATAACTTAGGAAATATCTTTAAATCTATAAAAATTACCTTTTAACACAGCCCTCCTAGCAGCTATTCTAAATCTAATAGGAATATTAGGGCTGTAATAGTAGTAAAGTATTACACTAGCGTCTTATAAAGTAATATAGTATAAAGGTAAAGAATAATATAAGTAAGTAATAATAAGGAAACTAAATAGAGGTTATAAAATAAAAGGTAGGTCTTAAAACTAAGGTATCTTTATAGTTAACCTCCCTATTAAAGGAGGTTAGTAGTATAGAGGATTATATACTTTATAGGTATGTAAATATGTATATACCTATAGAGATGTTATCCTCTAGCCTATCTACCTAGTTTATTCTACAACACCTTTTAATATTAAGCTATACTTAATTATATATAATAATGTTATATTATTATAAATATATATAATATTAAAATACGTTATTATATTATAATTACGTATTTATAATTGTAATTATAATATGTAATATATAGTTATAATATGTAATTGTAATGTAATGTGTAATATTTCTTAATACACTGCTTCCTACTAGCTTAAAAATAGCTAATAGAATAATAAAGGCCTAACTATAGTAGTTAGTAAATAAAGCTATTAGGCCTCTTTAAAATAGAATTACTTAGCTTATAATAAAGCTAGAGTAATACTAAATAAAAGTAGTAAAGACTATAAGGTTAACTATACTAAGAGGTAGTACCCCTTTAGTAATACCTAGTAAAAAACTAAGTAATAGACTTAGATAAAAGCCTTTACCCTCTTTACTAAAGTTTAATAGTAAGTAATAAGAGTATATAGTATAGGCTTAGTAAATAAAAGAAAAGATTAATGTAAATTAATCTTTTTACTTTTAAACTAAGAATTATAATACCTTATTAATTTATACTTAGACTTTAGTTTTTAGTAAGTAGTTACTAGCTTTTATATAGCTAGAGGGAATAATTAATATAGTTAAAATAGGTAATAGATTAGTTAACTACCTTAAGCTAAAGCTATAGCTAGTAGTACTAAGCCTTATAGGCTAGTGCTAGGTAAAGCTACTATTAACTAACTATATACTAGCTAACTAGTAGATTATAGTATCTTTAGTAAGATCTATAGCTAAGCTAGGTAATCTATAATAGCTACTTTATCCTATAATAAGTACCTCCTCTAAAATAAAATAATTATTATATAGTAATTATATAGAAATAGAAAAAGAGAAGAAAAAGAAATTATTATAATACTAAGTATTACTAAATCTATTCGGTTTAATAGGTTTATCCCTAATAACCTACTATAGTAATTACCTATAGTTTAGCTATAGTATTTACTATAGCTAATAGTATATTTTACTACCTATTTAACTAAGCAGCCTATAATAGTTATACTTCTTAGTTATATATAATTAAACTAAAACCCTTTATTTGTTATATACCTATTAATATATATAGTTAACTCTATTATAACCCCCTTATAATATATCTATACTAATTAGTAGTAGTTAAATTTATAGTAACTACTACTATAATCTACTATAGATTAGTAAGAATTTACTAAAAGAGATATTTTAACTAAGAGAAACACCTAAAGAGAGTTATACTATAAATAGAGAGTATATAATAAAAGCACTTATAGATATAACTTATAATTATTTTATAATACTTACTAAAAAACCCCTTATTACTTAATATAGTAGTAAGAAGCCTAATTAGCTAATTTAAAGTAAATAAGTAACTTACCCCCTTAGTAAGTAGAGAAGACGCTAAGAATACGTAGCTATTTTACACCTCTTTATAACTTTATTACTTTATAAAAAGTTAATTTTAAACTATAAAAAACACCTTAATTTATATACTATTAAATAATCTAACCTTTATATAGTTACTAAAGAGTAACCTATAAGTAAAGTTAAAAATAATAAAGACCTTATATAATAACCTTACTTTAAGTATAATATATAAAATAGTACTAAAAGCTTTTTTATTAAAAACCTTAGTAGAAAATAAATTCCTTATAAGATTACTATTGAATATGTTACTACTAAGTAATAAAGAGTCTAAAGTAGAAGAAGTACTAGTAAGAATTATAAGATCTTAATTAAAAGTAGTAAGAATAGTATAAATCTCCTTAAAATCTACACTATAGACTATAGACTCTAAAGCTATATTTTAAATACTAAAGAAATTTACTTACTATATTAATAAATAACTATAAAGTATTATATAAATTAATAAAATACCTAATAACCTCCTAAGTAATAACTATAGAAAAGCGTTAGGTGCTATGTTTATTTATAAAATAATAATTTTTACTAAAATAAACGTAATTAAAGCTAACCTCTAAGATAGTACCTATTTATTCTTTAGTAGGTACTTAAGAGATAACTTTTACGCTATAGATAAAGACCTACTTATTAAATTCTATAAATTCCTTATAAAATAAGGAGTATAAATTTTAAAAAGTAGTAATTTAAATATTATAAGTAAAATTTATAAACCTATTAACTATAAGGATTTCCCTATATAAAATAAGAAGATAATTAACTTAGTTATAAAAAAGTCTAGAAGCTTTTAAGAAAGAATTAAAAATAATAATTTCTATAATAAGATTACTAATAACTTTAATTTTTTATACCTATTAAACTATTAAACTAAAGTACTATAAAATAACTAAAGGAAAACTATAAGCCTACTATAAAAACTATATAGGGAATATATAGATACCCTATTTATTAAGAAGTCTTTATACCTTAACGTAGAATTTACACTACTACTACCTAAAGAAAGTTACTAACCTAGTTACTATATAAGCGCTATTATTATAAATCTCCTTATAATAACTAAAAGTAATAAAATTATAGCCTATTAGATAACTAACCTTACTAAGCTATATTCTAATAATACTATATTAAAGTATAGTACTAGTCTTTATAAGACTATTAACTTAAAACTCCTAATCTTTATAAATCTCTATATATAAGTAGGTATAGGTTATAGCTAATATAGTACTATAATTATAGTTATACTTACTAGTAAACTATAGGAGTATTACTTTACTACTCTTTATAAGTATATTAGTAATTTTAATACGTTAATAGTAGAGATTAAAGCCTAGTTTAAAAGAGATAAAGTCTACTAAGTCTATATAACTAAGCTTTACTATATTAACTTTAAGCTTGTTACCTATAAGAACCTTAGTTAGAATAAGCTAAAGGTCTTTAACCTCCTTATTAATAAGGTAAACTTACTTATAAAATTAGTAAAATAATATAAACTTCTAAATAATAAGGAGTATTATAATATATTAATTACTTATTACTAAAGTATCCCTAAGTATACTATAGTACTTCTTAAGCTACTAGTAAAATATAATATACTATATATATAACTATAATAAGCTAGTATTACCTTATAATAGGCATATAGTAACTTAATATAATTTATTTAAGCTAAAGAGAGAAAGTAAGAAGTATAAATAATATATAGATTATATAAGTATTTATCTTACGTATATTATATATATATACCCCTCTTAGCTAGTTATAAGTAATAGTAGGTTATATTAGGTACTACCCAAGCTACACTTATTATAGTATAGCCTATAACATATACTTTCTTTTTATACTATAAGGCTTTACCTACCCTTAATAGTTACATACTATATCTTAAGAAATTACCTACTTAATAATCCTATAGGCTAGTAGGCTTATTATTTTTCTTTTTTTTCCTAACTAGCCCTTTTATTAATATTATAATTATTTATCTTATATATAACTATATTTTCTTTTTACTTTTATTATTCTTTTTTACTAATTACTAGTTATTAATTATAGAAATTAAATAATTTATAATAGCTATAAGTAAACTAATCCTTATATAGGCCTACGCGTATATATATATACTTACTAATTAGTTACTAACTTATAAAATATCCCCTTACTATCTTTAGCTACTTTATATCCCCTAAGGATAATAAGGTTTTTAACTCTATTACCCCTTTAGGCCTTAAGCCTTAGTTACCTACCCCTACTATAAGTTACTTTCCTTTAGTAAGTATATTATATAAGTTAACTAACCTAGCTAGAATAATAAGAATAATAAGGCTAATAAGGCTAACTATAGCTTTTTAGTTATAAAGAGATACTATACTAACGCCTTTACCTTTACTACTACTCCTATTACTACTTCTACTTATATACTAACTATTCTTTATATATACCTTTACTTCTTATATATATACTACCTTATATATAACCTTACTACTATCTATTATATAAAAAATATTAGCGCCTATAGGTACTATTATCTCTTCTATATATAGTCTAACTATAGCTACTAACCTATAAGTCTTTTATTATTTATATAAATCTTACGCCTTACTAATATAACTTAGGTCTTTAAGGCCTCTTTAGGCCTCTATAAGGTAATATCTATTACTACTTACACTACTCCCCTAACTACTTCTAGCTTTATAAAGTATACCTCCTTTTAGCTAACTATTAAGGCCTAAAAGGTTATAACTAACTTAGAGTAGGAGGTATAGAAAAGCGCTAAGAAGACGTATAGAAAGTATACCTATAGTGTATCTAATAATATACTCTTTACGCCTACTATACTTACTTCTTTTTTCTTAGCCTTTACTACTACTACTACTACTACTACTACTACTACTACTACTAATACTATATATAGTAAGGTTACTTCCTACTAAGGTAGTCTTATAGCTACCTAAAGTAAGTACTTTATTATTATAGTTAAGAAGATTTTAGTTTCTCTTAAGAGAGTAAGTATTACTCTTATTCTCTTTCTTATATAACTTTTATACTAACTTTATATCTTTAGTTTATTAACTTTATTATTACTAACCTTAGCTATAGCCTCTCTTAAGCTAGAAGACTTTTAGTAGGGGAGTCTTTTATACGCTTTAAGTATACTTATTTTATATAGCTTTACTACTTACCCTATAAGGCTTAGTTATTCTTTATAAGCTATAGCCTTTTAATAGAGATTTATTACTTATTTACTTATTATACGTTTTTATCTTTTTTTATATATATATATTACCTTTATTATAGATATTAATAAGTTTATACTTCTTTTTAAAGGAGTTTAAAGCTATAGTATCTTTAACTAATTTAATAGGTTTTTATATAGCTTTAGTAAAACCCTTCTAATATACTAATACCTAATACGTTTTTATTTTTTTTTACTATACTATTATATACTAATTATCTTTATAACGTATTATTCTTTTTTACTATTTTTATTAGAGGGGGAGGTTATATATTATAGGCTTTTTAGCTTAGTAATAAGTTACTTCTAGCGTAGTATAATAAGTCTATATAAAATTAGTTATAGATATTACTAAGTATATTAAGTTTAACTATAAAAAGGCTAATTACTTTAGTAACTTAGTAATAGTAGTATAGCTAATTAAGCTTATAGTTTAGTTATAGAGAGTAATAGTTATATATTAATAGCTATATATTATTACTTACTTTAAACCTTTTAGCTACGCTTTACTACTTATTAGCTAACTCTTTAGTTTATTACTAGACTATAGCTATTACTACTTATATTATTAAAGTTACTTTAGTTATCTATTATATAAGTCGTTTAGTAACCTTTTTATATATATCTATTTTCTTTAGTATACTCTCTTTAACTATAATAAGGTCTATATAGTAACTATATTTTATAAAAAAAAGGCTTAACCTAGTTACTAATATAGTATAGTTATTAATTACTAGTTATATAACTAGTATCTAATATACCTAATCCTCTTAAAGGTAACTTATATAGGTATATAACGTTACTTAAATCTCTTAGTTAAAGCGCTTAGTAGCCTTATTACTCTATAGGTAATATAATATACTTAGTTTTTACTTTATACCTATAAGTATATAAAACTTATACTAGAACTTACTTATTTAGTTACTCCCCCTATTACTAATAATACTCTTTAGTATATTATAAAAGTAGTAATAGTATCTTAGGAATCTTTTAGTATATACCTCTATATCTATTCTTACTATTAGCTTAAGTATTACTAATTTTCCTAAGTAGTCTATAATAACCTATATATTAGTAGTATAGTTAGGGCTAGATAGTAAGAGGTCTATAATAAAGTCTATTAAGAGGTTACTTTTTAAGCGCTTAGGTATACTTAGTAGTTATAAAAGGCTTTTCTTTATATTATACTAGATCTTACTACTTCTATATATATTATAGTTCTAAATAAAGTAGTATACTATTTATAACTAACCTAGCTAGTAAAACCTTTATAAAAGTATCTCTAAGGTACTATTTCTACTAAGGTGTTTAGTTATAGTTAAATTATAGCTTTATTATACTAACTAAGTATATAGGCTATTAAGAGGGGAATTAAGGTTATTATTACTTAGTATTTATATCCTCCCCCTTTAGGTAAGCTATTTTATATTATTAAGATAGTAGTTTATAATCTAAACGTATAACTAAAGGTTAGGTAGAAGTAAGTAGTCTTCTTACTAAATAGCTATATATACTACTTAGAAAATAGCGTTAGCGTTTTATATTATAGCTTATAAAGCCTATAATCCCTTATCTTTAAATACCTCTATATATACTACTAAAGGTACCTTTATTATATAGTAGGCTATTACTAGCTATACTTTATTTAGAATTATTTAAATAATACGCTTTTACTTATAGTTATTATCCTAAGTAAAAGGGGTATCTTACTTATACTAAAAGAGTATATTAGAAACGCTTACGTTTTTTAACACAGTTAAAAATAGGTAATAGATTAGTTAACTTACTAATCGTTAAGCTACAGCTAGTAGTGCTAGCCCTTATAGGCTAGCGCTAGGTAGGGCTCCTACAGACTAAATATAGGCCGGCCGACTAGTAGGTTATAGTATCTCTAGTAGGATCTACAGCTAGGCTAGGTAATTTATAATAGCTACTTTATCTTATAATAAGTACCCCCTTTAGAATAAAATAATTATTATATAGTAATTATATAGAAATAGAAAAAGGGAAAAAGAAAGAAACGTAATAGTATTATAAAGTAATATAATGTAAAAGTAAAGTAAAGTAGAAGTAAGTAAAAGTAAAAAAACTAAATAATAGTTATAGATAAAGTAGATATTTATAAAATAAGATAATAGTAAAAGTAACTAATCTAACTATATATCTTAGGCTTCTATAGCGCTATTCTAGCTACTATAAAAAGGGTATACCTAAGTAGTAATTAATAGTTATTATTATAGTTACTATTATTACTATATTCCTTAGAATATATATTATTAGAATATCTATTAGTATATCTTTTACTATATCTATCTCTATAGTTATTAAAGTCTCTATCTCTATTAGTATATTCTCTAACTATATCTATATTATCTTTATCTATATCTTTATTATAATCCCCTTTACTATCTATATAGTTATATTAACTAGTAAAGTATAAATAGTAGGATAGCTAATAAGATAACTAATAATACGTTAGTTAGTTAGGCGGATAATATATAGGTTAATATATAGGCTAGCTAGGCTAATATATAGTCTAGCTATATAGTTAAGTAGCTATATAATAGTCTATTAGTAAGCTAGCTAGTAAGATATATAAATATTTATATAGTTAGACTAGCTAGGTATATAGGTATAGATATTTAACTAGCTAGGTAGGCTAGTAGTTTAGCTAGAAGTATAATAGCTAGCTAGGTATATAGGCGTATAATTTATCTAGCTAGCTATATTATTACTTTATATAGCTAGATAATTCCTTATAGTTATAGTAATATTCCTTAGTATAAATTAATTTATTATTATCTTTATCCTAAGGACTAGTCTCTACTATATAGCTAATATTACTATATTCCTTATTATTTTTCTTATTATTTTCCTTATTATCTTCTTTATCTGAAGTATCTTAACTATAGTACTAAGTAGCTTTATAATATATTAGTAGTAGTAGTAGTAGGTAGTTATAAAGTGTTATAGGCTACGCTATAATAAGTATAGCTAGGCTAGTGCTTACTATAACCTACTATTACTTATAACTAGCTAGGAGGGGCGCGTACGCATAATATATATAAGATAAAGGCCTACGCAAACCGTACGTTATTTATACTTCCTACTTTCTCTCCCTAGCTTAAATAAATTATATTAAGTTACTATACGCCTATTATAAGGTAATACTAGCCTATTATATATCTAAGCTTTTAAAATAAAAATAAATACCTTACTAATTATACTATATAATAGATACGTAATAAAACGCTAAAATAGTAATAAGCTATAAGACCTCTCTATTAGCTAAGGTAAAAGCTAAAGTTATAGCTTTAAAGTAAGTAATAGTAAAGATAATATAGGAAATAAGAGAGCTTAAAGTAAGGAGTACTAACCCCTAAGGTATAAGCCTTATAATTAAATTATATAATAAGAAGTCCTTAGAAGTAGTAAACACTACGCCTATAGTAGCTATTATAGTTATTACGCTTACACTAGCTAAGAATTACCTCTAGGTTATTTAGAAACTAATACTAAACCCCCTAAAGTTCTCTAGCTAGCGTTAGGACTTCTCTATATAGTTACACTAGATATATAATAAGCTACGTATTAATAAAGCGTTCTTTATAATAAAGTAAGAGGCTTAGTACTTTATTAACTTCTACTTAGATATAGCGCTTTAAAGAATAGTGTTAACCTATTATAAAATAGGGGGAGCTTAAGTAGATTATAACTCTAAAGAGTTCCTAAAGTACCTAAAGTATATATATAGTAACCTAAATATAAAGACCTATACGTCTGCTTCCTTAATAAGTATTAAGATAAAGGAGTATAAATCTTTTACTACTATAATAAGGTAAAGTAGTCTTACGTTAAGGCTTAAAATAGTAAGGTAAAAATAGAGTCTATAAGTAGAAAGGCCCTATAGTTATTATAAAGATAGGAGACATATAGATAGTTAGTATATAGTTATTACTATAAGCTTATTACTTTTATATATATTAGTATTTTTATAATTTCTCTATTAATACTTTATCTTTTTAGATTTTCTCTTTAGATTAAGTCTAAGAATTAAAAGACCTATTAATTAGTATACACTTTACTATAATTAGAGTTTATTAGAGGTAGGTGTAGTTTTTACACTTTTCCTTTAGCCTTCTTAGCTAGTAGGCCTAGCGCTTTCTTACTACTTTCCTTCTAAAGTTTAAATAGGTATTAGCTAAAGCTAGAGGCTACCTATAGCTAAGTAAAGCGTAAATTACACTCCTTTTAAACGCCTTTCCCTTTTATATTTAAAGCGTACTAGTAAGTATTTTACTCTCCCCTACCTTCTATATATATATATAATAAGTAAGTAAAGTAGCTTAGAAGGTTAAAAACCTAGCTAGTAGTATACAGCCTACTTATAGATACTTACTACCCCTAGCGTTAAAGGATACTAATAGAGATATATAAATAATAGGAAGAATAATAGTATATATAGCTAGTAAAGCTAAAGAAAAAGAACGCCTTAAGGTATAGAAAGCGTATACTAAAACACACTAGTACTATACCTACTAAAAGATTAAATACCTAGCTTATAATTACCCTAATAGTAAGAAAAAGAAGAGTAGGCCTACTTATATAGCTAAAGTAACTACTAAGATTAAAAAGCTTAAGGAAAGTAATAACGCTTATAGTACTACTAAAAGTAAAAAGGAGTTAGAAAAAAAATAGCTTTAGAGTAAAATTAAGCTTTAAAGCTAATAAGTAAGGAGTATATAAGATAAGAGGAGTTTTAGTATAAGAGGAGAATAATTAGACTAGCTACACTATTAGATACTTACGTTAATAAAGGATCCCCTACCTAAGCCCTTACTAATACTAGTTATAATACTTATATAATAGTAAATTATAACTTTATATACGCTTAGTACTTTCTATACGTCTCTTAATAAAAAATCCCTTTAAAAGGGTTTACTAATAAATTAGCTAGTATAATAGTAAAGGGAGTAGTTATATTTAACTTTAAACTTTATAGATACTACTAATATATATATATATATATTATATATAGCTTTAATATTAATATATTCCTAAGAAAACCTTAGATAGAATATAACTATACTATTTATAACGCTATAAAGCGTACTATTTACTATAGGTAAGTAGACCTTATACTACACCTAGTTAGTTAATAAGAGTCTATAATAGTATATAAAATTAAAGCCGCTTAAGTAATTAGAGTGCCTGCCTTTATAGCTATCTATTATAAGGCTGCACGTAAGGATTACACTACTTAATATAACTTATCTATAAAAAAGATAAGTAAGGACTTATAGGCTTTCTTCTAAATTATAGTAGTTAGCCTTACTAATATAGAGAAAGCTTTATAGCTAAAGTTAGATAAAAAAGTAAGATAAGCTACTAAGGTTATAGTATTACTATAATAGGTATATAAAGAATATAGTAACTTATTTAACCCTAATACCTTAATAAAAGTGCTACTATACTAACTTAGCTATAACTACTATATAGAATTAGAACTAAAAGTAACCTTACTATAAGGCCCCCTTTATAGTATGTTAAGGGAGAAATTACTAATCCTAAAGAAAACCCTAGAAGACCTTCTTAATAAAGGCTTTATCTAAGTAAGTAGCTTTATAGTAGAGGCGCTAGTGCTTTTTATATATAAACTAGGTAGTAGGTTACGCTTTTATTATAATTATAAAGCGCTAAACGCTATTATAAAAAAAGACTATTATCTACTACTTTTAATCTTTAAAACGCTTTACTATATAGGAGTAGTAAAGTAATATACTAAGGCAGATATAGTAGTAGCCTTTTATAAAATATAAATTACTAAAGGTAATAAGTATAAGACTACCTTTTATATATAATATAGGCTTTTTAAATAGTTAGTTTGCCTCTTTAGGCTAATAAACACGCTTATAAACTAATAGCACTTTATAAATAGCTTACTTTAGAAGTTTCTTAATAACTTTATTACTACATACCTTAATAATATTCTTATTTATTCTAATAGGATAAAAAAGGACTATAAGTAAAAGGTTTACTAAGTTCTTAAGAAGCTTTATATAGTAAGGCTTAGCCTAAATATAGGGAAGAGTAACTTTAGTATAAAAAAGGTAAAATATATTAGTTTTATTTTAGAAGCTAAAAAAGGCGTTTTAGTAGACCTAGAAAAGGTATATACTATTTATAAGTAGTAAGCGCTTTAGTCTGTTAAGGGTATAAGAAGCTTCTTAGGCTTTACTAACTATTACTAGATGTTTATACCTAACTACACTAAGGTAGTTAAGCTAATAACTTACTTTATAAAGAAAGGCGTAGTATTTATATAGTTTATAAAGTACGCTATAGTATTTAAGAAGCTTAAGAACTACTTTATAATAGCCTTACTACTATAAAACTTTAACCTAAACGCCCTAACGTTTATAAAAACTAACTGCTTTAGGTTTATACTAAGGGGCGCCTTAATATAAGTAAATAATAAAGGTAAGCACTAACTTATTACTTTTTACTTATAAAAGCTTACACTAGTATAATATAACTACTTTATTTATAATAAGGAGCTATTAGTAGTACTAAATTACCTCTAAGTATAGAGAGTAAAGTTATATAGTATTAAGAAGCTTTTTAAAGTAATAGTTAACTATAAGTCCCTTAAGTACTTTATAAAAAAGTAGAAGTTAATAAAGCGCTAAAGCTATTAGGCTAAGACGCTTATAAAATATAACTTCTATATTATATATTAGCTTAGTAAGGATATAAGCGTTCCTAATATACTCTCCTAGCGTAAGTAAGATACCCCTTTTATATAGGATAATAACTACTAATAGAGATACGTTATCTAAATAATCCTAGATAAAGCGTAATTAGTAATAGCCTACTATATAATAGAGGCGCCTCTAGCGCTATATATAGAGGTATTTAAAGATAAAGAACTATAAGCTTTATAAGCTATAATATAGGATAGTAATACTATCTTTTAAGTAGTATATATAGCTGTCTAGTAAGAAGACTACTTACTTCTACCTAACCTTTAGTTATACGTTTAGATTATAAACTACTACTTTAATAACGTAAAACAACTTACTTAAAGGGGGAGGATATAGGTGCTAGGTAATAATAACCCTAATTCCCCCTCTAATAGCTTATATACTTAGTTAGTATAATAAAGCTATAACTTAACTATAACTAAATACTTTAGGAGGAATAGTACTTTAGAGATACTTTTATAGAGGTTCTACTAGTTAGGCTAGTTATAAATAGTATAGCGCTTTATTTATAACTATAACGTGTGTAGGAGTAGTAAGATCTAGCGTAATATAAAGAAAAGCTTTTTATAACTATTAAGTATACTTAAGCGCTTAAAAAGCAACCTATTAATAGACTTTATTATAGATCTCCTACTATCTAGCCCTAACTACGCTACTAATATATAGGTTATTATAGACTACCTAAGAAAGTTAGTAATACTTAAACTAATAGTAATAATAGATATAGAGGTGTATACTAAAAGATTTCTAAGTTACTATTACTACTTTTATAGTATACTAAAAAGTATTATTAGTAATAAAGGAAGTAACTAAATAAGTAAGTTCTAGTGTAGGTTTTATATACTTATAGGTATTAAGTAGAGACTAAGTATATTATATTACCTATAGAGTAATAGAGCTATAAAGCGCTTTAACTAAGAGATTTAAGTAACGCTACACGCCTATATAAGTTACCTTTAAGAGGATTAGGCGCGTTAGATACTAGTTACGTAATTAGTAATTAATAACTATACTATATTAGTAACTAGGTTAAGCCTTTTTTTTATAAAGTATAGCTACTATATAAACCCTATTATAGTTAAAGAAAGTATATAGAAGGTAATAGATATATATAAAAAGGTTACTAAATAACTTATATAGAGAATAACTAAAGTAACTATAATAGTATAAGTAGTAATAGCTACAGCCTAATAACGTATAGAAGAATTAGCTAATAAGTAATAAAGTGTAGCTATAAGGTTTAAAGTAGGTAATAATATATAGCTATTAATACGTAATTATTACTCTCTATAACTAAATTATAAGCTTAATTAGCTATACTACTATTACTAAGTTACTAAAGTAATTAGCCCCCTTATAGTTAAACTTAATGTACTTAGTAATATTTATAACTAATTTTATATAGACTTATTACGCTATGTTAGGAACGACTTTTTACTAAGCTAGAGAGCTTATAACGTGTAGCCTTCCCTTTTAATAGAAGATAGTAAAGAAGAATAGTGTGTTATAGAAATAATTAGTATATAATAGTATAGTAAAAAAAAAATAAAAACGTATTAGGTGTTAGTATACTAAGAGGGTTTTACTAAAGCTATATAGAAACCTATTAAATTAGTTAAAGATACTATAGCTCTAAACTCTTTTAAAGAAAAGTATAAACCTATTAATATCTATAATAGAGGTAATATATATATATAAAGAAAAATAAGGATATATAATAAGTAGATAAGTAATAAATCTCTATTAAAGGGCTACAGCCTATAAAAAATAATTAGGCCTTATAGGGTAAGTAGTAAAGCTATATAAAATAAGCGTACTTAGAATACGTAGGAGACTCCTTTACTAGGAGTCTCCTAGCTTAAGGGAGGGGCTATAACTAAGGTTAGTAGTAATAAAGTTAATAAACTAGGGATATAAAGTTAGCGTAAAGGCTATATAAGAGAGAGAAAAAGACTAGTACTTACTCTCTTAAGAGAGACTAAGATCTTCTTAACTGTAATAATAAGGCGCTTACTTTAGGCGGCTATAAGACTACCTAGGTAGGGAGTAACCTTACTATATGTAGCGTTAGTAGTAGTAGTAGTAGTAGTAGTAGTAGTAATAGCTAGGAAAGAGGGAGTAGGTATAGTAGGCGTAAGGGGTATATTATTAGATATATTATAGGTATACTTTCTATATGTCTTTTTAGTACTCTTTTATACCTCTTACTTTAAGTTAGTTATATCCTTTTAGGCCTTAACAGCTAGCTAGAAGGAGGTACGCTTTATAAAGCTAAAGGTAGTTAGGGTAGTAGTATAGGTAGTAATAGATATTGCCTTATAGAGGCCTAAGGAGGCCTTAGGGATCTAAGTTATATTAGTAAGGCGTAAGATTTACATAAGTAATAAGAAACCTATAGGTTAGTAGCTATAGTTAGACTATATATAGGAGAGATAGTAGTGCCTATAGGTGTTAATATTTTTTATATAATAGATAGTAGTAGGGTTATGCGTAAGGTAGTATATATATAAGAAGTAAAGGTATATATAAAGGATAGTTAGTATATAGGTAGGAGTAGTAGTAAGAGTAAAAGCGTTAGTATAGCGTCTCTTTATAACTAAAAAGCTATAGTTAGCTTTATTAGCTTTATTATTCTTATTATCCTTATTATTCTAGCTAGGTTAGTTAACTTACGTAATATATTTACTAAAAGAAAGTAACTTATAGTAGGGGGGGTAATAAGGTTAAAAACCTTATTATCCTTAGGGGATAAGAAGCAGCTAGAGATAGTAAGAGGCTATCTTATAAGTTAGTAACTAATTAGTAGGTATATATATATATACGTATAGGCCTATATAAGGATTAGTTTACTTATAGCTATTATAAATTATTTAATTTCTATAATTAATAACTAGTAATTAGTAAAAAGATAATAAAAGTAAAAGGAAAACGTAGTTATATATAGGATAAATACTTATAATATTAACAAAAGGGCTAATAAAGAAAAAAGAAAAATAATTAATAAGCCTACTAGCCTATAGGATTATTTAGTAGGTAATTTCTTAAGATATAGTATGTAACTATAGAGGGCTAGTAAAGCCTTATAGTATAAAAGGGGAGTATATATTATAGGCTACGCTATAATAAGTATAGCTAAGCTAGTGCTTACTACAACCTACTATTACTTATAACTAGCTAAAAGGGGTGTATATATATAATACGTATAAGATAAAGGCCTATATAAACTATACATTATTTATACTTCCTACTTTCTCTCCTTAGCTTAGATAAATTATATTAAGTTACTATACACCTATTATAAGGTAATACTAGCCTATTATATAAAGCTAGCTAACTTACTACTAAAGAGATTAAATCTCTTTTCCTTACTCTTAAAGTTATTAGTATATATAAGATTTACCTTTAGGTAGGTTACCTCCTCTATATCTAGGGTGTAGTTAATATAGCTAGGCTAGTAATATAAGTGCTTTAGTAAAAGTAGTTATAAGTAGTAACTAAGGCTATAAAGGTAGTTAATAGGTATACTAGGTATATACTAAAAGTAGTATTAGTAGTAACAGCTTTATATATCTTACTAAGTACCTTAGGTAATAACCTATATATAGATTATATATACTAAAGACTTACTTATTAGTCTTTTATTAGGGCTTTTCTTTATCTTACTAAGCCTAAATTATAGCTATTCTTATATAGAGGGCTTTAATAGCCTTATTAGATTTTACTACTAAGAAAAGGACTAGTAATACTAGTAATATAGATTACTTACTTATTAATAGGCTAGAGGGTAGTAAAGACACTATAGAAATTAATAGTAGTAATAGTAAAGTTAATAAAAGTAGTAAATATATAAGTAATAGTAAAGGTAGATTATAGTCTAGTAGATAGTAAAAGAGGGTATTTTAAGATATAAAGTCTTAATAGTAAAGTTAGTAGTAATAGGTGTAGTTATTTATATATATATAGTAGAATAATATAGATTTTAAGGGAAATTAAGCACTACACTTTTAGTAGGGTTTTAGCTAGTAACTCTATTACTATTATCTCTTAAGTGCCTTAATTAATAGTAGCTTTAGTAGTAGTAGATTTAATAGTATAAAGGGTAAAAAAGAGTATAAAGAAGAGTAATAAAAGTAAGGTTATTAACTAAAGGGATATTAGCTTTAGTTAGGTAGGTAGTTATTATAGTGTAGGCTATAGGTAAATAACTCTACTAGTAGGTATATATTAGTAGCTAATTAGTAAAGAAATATAGGCTTTTAATTAGTTATAATTAAAACAAAACTAACTAAATAGCTCCTCTTAATAACAGTTAGCGTATTTACCTCTTATTATAAATTTTAATAGTAGTAAAAGGTTAATATCCTATAGTATTATAACGTAGTTATACTACTACTTAATATAGTTAAAAATAGGTAATAGATTAGTTAACTAGCTAATAGTTAAGCTATAGCTAGTAGTGCTAGCCTTTATAGGCTAGCGCTAGGTAGGGCTCCTACAGACTAACTATATACCGGCCGACTAGTAGATTATAGTATCTCTAGTAGGATCTACAGCTAGGCTAGGTAATCTATAATAGCTACTTTATCTTATAATAAGCATAGCTAATAAGATTAAAGAAGTTTATATATATAGTACCCCTAACTTTACTAAAGCTATAGAATCTTATACTATAAAATAAGTCTCTTAGGATATTACTAAGGCTTAATTAATAAAGGTTTTTAAATTAGTAGACCTAAAGACTTATTAAAACCCTAATAAAAAGTTATAAAACCTTATTAATAGTCCTTATATTAAAGATAATAATCCTAGTAGTATAGTAACCTTTCTATTAATAATTTAAACGCTATAGTATAAAGCTAAAGCTTATAGTAACACTACGCTAGCTAATTTAAAACTTATATATATTATCTTTTACTATTCTTTATAGTAAGCTATATAGGCTGTTACTAAAACCTTTAGCTATAAAGTAACTAAAGTGCCTAAGAAGAGCTAGACGTATATTAAAGATATACTAGTTTAATAGTCTATAAATTAGCTTACCCTCTAATAGTTAACTACATAGGTTAAATTAAAGCCTATTATACTACTACTATAAGTTAATAAAATGAGCCTAGCTACTAAGATATTAAATAGCTAAGTAAATACTACTATTAGTTAAGCTATTACCTCTACTATAGACGCACTTATAAATAACTTCTAAGACCTTTTAGTTAATAAGGCAGGAGTTTAAGTAAAGTTTTAAGTATTAGTTAATTAGATTATCTAGCCTAATAGCTTTATAACTCTTAATATTAGAAACCTTAACCTTATAATAAAAGGGTATTAATAATAAGGATATTCTTAGACCTATAGTAATAATAACTATAGTTATAGAGGAGGTTACCTTTATAAAAAAGGAAATAAGTATAGATATAGAGGAGGTTATAGTAGCTACTAAAACTACTAAGGCGTATAATAATAATACTATAATCCCTTTTATACTAATAATACCTATTAGTTTTATAAATCTATAGTATATATTATTTTTAGATATAATAAGGACTACTACTATATTACCTATAATATTTACTATTATAACGCTTCCTACTAGTTTATTAGTAGCGTTAAAGATCCTAAAGTTATAGTTAAGGTTAGTATTATTAATAAAGGCTAGTAAAAGATATAGCCTAATAGTAAGATAATCTTCTATTATATCCTTACCTATAAGGAATCGTTTAAATTTATTGTTAATATGACCTATATTATATATTACGAATTTTAGCCTAAAAAAGAAAAAATATTAAGAGGCATAAGTGTTATACTACTACTAGATTACTATAAGATAGGTTTATAAATTATACCTTAGTTAAAAAGGTTACCTTTATAAAAGACTATTTAGATTCTTTTTATATTACTACTTTATAAAGGTATACTAAAGATATCTATATAGTAAAGCGTACTAAGACCTCTAATTATTAACGTAAGCCTTATAGTACTTACTTCTAATGTAAAGTATACCTAATTAACCTACTAAACATTTAGTAACCTTAACTAGATACTACTAATAGAGTAATAGAGGTAGTAGATAATAAAGACTAGTAAGAAGAAGTCCCTAATATAGTAATAGCTTTAATAATAGAGAAGCCTTTAGACTTTTTTTCTTCCTTTAAAGCCTTTAGTATATAAAGAAGCTAAACCCTTATATAAGAGATTATATATAAGTAAATAAATAATAAGATTTTAATATCTAAAGAGTTCCTTTAATAGGCTTAGCCTAAATATAATAACATAGTTTATTAGTAAGCTAAGGTAACTATAATAGACTATAAAGCTAGGCTTTTAAAGAAAGCTTATAATATTTTTATAGTAGTAGATAAACACCTTCTATAGTATTTTAATAAGTTAGGACACTAAAATAGCGCTATTTAAGGATATATAAAATAATAGAACTAAGCTAGGGGTTTCTTACTTAACCCTATAACGTTATAACCTATAATAACTAATACTTTAAATATTTATAGACCTAATCTACTAACTTTAGGGTTAATTTAATTAATATAGTCTTTAAAGAAATAAACGCTATTAACTTTAATTTAGAATAAGCTCTTACTACTATATCTTAATATATTATAGTATATAACTTTATAGTAACCTATTAGTAGCTTACTATTATATTACGTAACTCCTATAATATCCTAATAAGGGGAATTCTTAATAGTAGTTTAGTAATTAATCTTATAAGTAAATTATTTATCTACTAAATAGGCCTATAGAATAATATAGTTAAAACTAACCTAAGAATTAAAGGTATTACTAACTAGACTTACTATATTTAATTCTAAGGCGTAATTTATTATAAAATAAGGTAGATAGATAGGCTAGAGGATAACATCCCTATAGAAATATATATATTTATATACCTATAGAGTATATAATCCTTTACGCTATTAACCTCCTCTAAGAGGGAGGCTAACTATAAAGATACCTTAATTCTAATACCTACCTTTTATTTTATAACCTCTATTTAGTTTCCTTATTATTACTTACTTCTATTATTTTTTACCTTTATACTATATTACTTTATAAGACGCTAGTATAATACTTTACTACTATTATAGCCTAGCTATTCCTATTAGATCTAGAATAGCTACTAAGAGGGCTATATTAAGTAGTAGTATAACTACTTTAGTTTATACCTTATAATATTTTCTTTTTTTTACTAACCTATAGTAAAGATATACCTTTACTCTAATAGAAGTTATAAGACTTTAAAAGTAGTATAAGTAAGCTCTTTTAGCTAAAGTATATTACTAAGTTATAGTAACTATATATATAGCTTAAATAGTTCTTATTATATAAAGTTATAAGAAGCTTTTTAAAAAGTCTATAAGATAATATCTTTAACTTTATATTTATAAAGTTTAATAGTAATATACTATACTATAAAACTAATAGGTAGAATATAGACTTCTACTTAGATAATAGATATACTAATAATAACTACTAGGTTAAATCTACTATTAAGATAGTAAAAAGAATTATTAATAACATAAGATAAAACCTAGTAGTTTCCTTAAGACTATTTACTAATAGATTACCTATATTACTTTTATAAATAAATTCCTAGACCTTTTAGTTATTAGAAAACCTAGTTATACTAGAAAAAAAAATAACTAAGTAGGTTTTAAAACCCTTAAGAAAAGCTCTTCCCTAACGCCTTAACTTAAGGGTTAATAAGACTATAGAGGAATTCTATAATAGATATAAAGATAGCCTTCTTATTATACTTTTATTTAAAATACTAGAAGATTTTAATACAATGTAGCGTTTACTAAAAGGTAAAAAACTAGAAATTATAGGCCTACCTAAGTAAAACACTAGCCTACTAGTAGAATAATACTAAATAGCTAACTAGCTAATTTAACCCCCTTTAGAGTAATATAATATATAATAGTAATAAACTTTATTACTACTAGCTATAAAGGTCTAATAACTACTATTCTTAATATAATTCTTAATACTTAGTAGGTTTTTAGCTAGTATAGGTTACTACCCTTATTAACTAAGTATACTAGGCTTTTAGCCTATTTAAATACTACTAAGTTTAGCCTATTAACCCCCCCCCTTGAGGTAGATAGTATATATACTACTAAACCCCTAAGAACTAGCTATATACCTAATACCTTTAGTTATACTACTATACCTAGGTATACTACTAAATATCTCTATATAAAAGGTGTATTTTACCCTATTAAATATAATAGTAAGGTAGATATAAGTATTCTCTTACTACCTACCTCCCTAATAGCTAGGGATTCTAACTCTTTAGCTATTAATACCTATAGGAAGGTAGAAATAACTAATACTAAATATCTTTTATCTAGTAGTAGTATTAATACTACTACTAAATATATTTTAATTTATAAATACGTTTTTTTATATTATAATATACTAAATATAAATCTCTAGAATATTATCTAACTATATAAACACCTTAAGATATACTTTAACCTAATTATAAATACCTATAGGGGTTAGTATCTTCTAGCTAAATGCTAATATAAAGTGTTACTTACTAAACCTTATTTTTTATAACTACTATATAACCTACTACTATAATATAAAGTTATAAACCTAAGCTATTAAGGTAGTATACTATAATACCTTATTACTATAATACTTTAGTTAGATAATTTACTAGTACTTTAGAGGATAAGCCTAAGACTAATAGGAATTTTAGCTTATATTTAGAGAATAGTAATAGCTAAAATAGTAAAGATAAGCTACTATAGCTTAATAGATTAAAAAATACTTTAGCTTTACTTTAGTAGACGTTAAAAAGTAGTTTTAAAAAAATCACTTTACTATAGAGAAAATTAATAGCTAAAGTAATATTTATATATTTACCTAAAGCTACTTTAAGTATATAAAAGTATAAAGAGATTAAATCTAACGTTAGTAGCTAATAAGGTTTTATAATAACTTTACCCTATACCTTAGATAGTTTCTCTATAAGCCTAAAGATAATAACTTCTTAAATAAATATATTACCTATACTAAGAAATAACGTAAAGTACTATAAGACGTAACACCTAGATCTTAATATAACCTAGTATACGTTAATAACGCTACTAACTATAATAGTAAAAATATAGTATACTAAGGAAATATAATAGTATAACTAAAAGCTATATAGGCTAGTTACCTAAAACCCTATAATATAAACCCCTCTAAAGATAATAAGAAAGATACTATATTCTAAAGATTAAGTAGTAAGAATAATTAATATAGTTAAGATAACTATAGATATTATAGAAATTACTATAGAAACTATAGAGAATACTAATTCTTTAATAATTACGAGAAAGAAGATTACTAAGATAACGCTAAACGTTATATAAAAGATTAATAACTTTAGTAGGAAGTTAAGTAAGGAGGTAGATAGAGATAATATATATATTACACTTAAAAATTTAATAGGCGTAATAACGTATAATCTATATAGGAAAATAATAAAAACGCTTAGATTTATATTAATAAACTTATTAATAATAGGTATATTTTTAAAAGTACTAAAGAAGTCCCTTTATATAAGATAAAGAGTATAAACTTTATTACTACCTTATTAAAATAGAAAGTACTATTACCTAAAAAGTAAAAGGGAGCTATTAAACCTAGTAATAACTATATTTTATTATAAAGTAAGATTAAAGAGTACCTTACTTAAATACCTTTAGATAATAACTCCTTAGTTATAATAATAACGCCTCTTACACTATTAATTTCTTTAGAAGACTTAGGTATAAAACCTAATAGAAACATAAACTAATATAATAATACTATAAACTTTACCTTTTAGCTAAAAAAAGTCTTTAAGGTAGTTATTAAACCTAATAAGAAATATAGACACTATAAGTATACCTATCTTTAGATTAAGGTATATACTAATAAGAATTTAAAAGACTACTCTATCTATATTAATATAGAAGTACTAGTTATCTTAGTAAAGTAAAAGTAAGTAAAAAAGTTTACTAAGAATCTAAGGTTTTTACTTATAAAGCTATAGAAAGTAAGTATAGTTAGGTTATCTTTTATACTTTTAGAAAACGTTACTTTAATATATATATTATTAGTATAGTAAAAGGTATAGAAGTAAAGGTTTATACCATAATAATAGCTAAAGTTATAAAGAAACTTCTAGCCTAATTACTTTTAGAAACACTATTTTATAATAACTATAGTATAGTAGTAGATTTTAATAAGAAGTAGGTAAAACTTTAATTTTTCTATAATATAATAATCCTTACTATAGTTAAATACTACTACCTAGTGTTATAATAAATTACTTCTTAGTTTATAATAACTATTAAGCTAAGAGAACTTAAGTATCTCCCTATAAACTTTATTAACCTCCTAGAGAGATTTATAGAAGATAGGAAGTAGTAACTATACTATATATACTCTAAACACACGTATATTTTTAACGCTATTACTAATTTCAAAACCTTAAAAGTTATACTAATATATAATAATATAGTAAAACTAATAACTATTAAGAAAGGTATAAAGGTAGTATAAATTACTTTAAACTAAAGTAAAAAGACTACTTAGGTAATTAGTAAGAATATACTAAATACTATTACTTAGGGTAATTTAGTAAATTTCCTTAACCTTACTAATATATTTTTAAATACTATAGAAGAGTTTACTATAGGAATAAATAATACTAAAAAAACCTTATAAGATATATTAATACTAAAAGAAATACTAAAATATAGTATAATAAAGCCTAAAATATATTTAGTAATAGTTAATAAATATAGTATAAAGATTTATATAAATAATAAAGAGTTTACTAGTAAGATAAAGGTAGTACTTAATAAATACTATATCTACTATAATAGAAAGATAGTACTTATTCCTAATAAAGACTATATAAAGATTAACCTTATTAAGGGATAGTAAAACTAAAGGTAGAATATTTAGGTCTTTCTATTAGGTCTTAAGGATATAGAGTTCCTTAATACCTATTAAGATAAATAATATACGTTAGAGAAGATTAGTTAGTAATAAGGCCTTACCTCTATTATATACCCCCTCTTTATTATATAGAAATACTATATAGATAGAAAAAAAGATAAAAGTTAAGTAGTTATAAATATATAACCTCTTAATAAGTAGGTAAGTCTAGACGTTTACCTTCCCTTAGACTAAGATAGAATTATAAGCTATCTAAAAGGTAAGAAATATATAATAATATTTAACGCTGCTAAGTTTTTCTACTAGCTTAGCGTATATTCTAAAGATTAAGATAAAATAGTAATAATTAGTCCCTATAGGCTTAAGTATTCTAACGTTACTATTATAGAATTTAAGAATTCCCTAGCGTACGCTTAGTGCTTTATAAACTAACTATTCTTTAAGTATTAATACTTTATTTATATATATATTAATAATATTATAATCTTTAGTAACTCTAATAAAAAGTACCTTTAGTATATAGAGATAGTCTTAAATATCCTTAATAAATACTAAATCTATATTAATATAAGAAAGTCTTTTACTAGTTTCCTTAGTATAAAGCTTCTTAGTTATATTATAAATAGTAAGAGTATTTAAAAGATAGATAATTATATTTATACGTTTAAGAAGCTAGTTTTCTTATATAGCCTATATAACCTTAAGATATATCTTAGGATAAGTAGCTAGCTTTATATAAGGTTACTTTAGTTTATTATAATTATATTACCTCTTTAGTAAAAAAAAAAAAAATTAGTAGCCTAACTAAAATAAAATAAAGTTATTAAGCTAGGTACTATACGCTAGGTAAGAGTAAAAATCGTTATAAAAGAGATATTTAACCTCTTACCTAAAGAGATTAATATATAAAACGTATTATAAAAGAAACTCTATAACTAAGTAATATAATATTACTATAACCCTAAGAAACTACTATTCTTTAAGATTAATACGTATATTAGTAGATTTAGGCTTATAGTTTTTTAGTTAGATTATAACTAGAATAGTAAAGATATACTTAGTATTAATATAAAAATAAAACACGTTAAACCTATCCTTTTTTTTTCTTAATTTATAATAGTAATAGAGAAACGTTTTAGCCCTATAAAAGCTAAAATTATAGCTATTATATAGGCTATAAAGAAGCTTAGAAAACTAATATAATCTAACTACTATAAAGTTAATATTCTTATAGACTATATAGTAGCTAAGGGAATTATTACATATACGTTACTAAAAACCCTTAACTTAAATAAGGTAAATCTTAAGCTTATAAACGCTACTAACTACTTCTCCTAATACTACCTAAAGATCTTTTATATACTAAGTAAGCTAAAGGTTATACCTAATATACTTTTCTACCTACTAGTTATAAGACCTAACCTATCTAAGTATTTCCTTTATAAGGATAAACTTATAGATATTAATAATAATAATAATATAGATATAGTAGCTATAGTATAGTATATAGGTAATAAACCCTTAAAACTTAGGAAAGCTACTATAACTATAGTATAAGTTAATAATAAGTTTATATAGGAAATCGTTAAGAGATACTAAAGTAATAAGAAGCTAAAGAATCTAAAGAAATAGATTTAGTAAATATAGGTAGATAGATATAAGTATATAACTTTAGATAAAGTAAAAAGAGATTAATAACTACTTTAGAAAAAGTAATAATAACCCTAAGTAGCTATCCTCCTATAGGAAATTAATAACTATAGACTAATATTTTATATATCTATAGATAAAATAAAAAGACTTTATATTCTAAAGCTTTTAGTAAGAAGGGTTTTTACTTTTACTTATAAAAAGAAGTTTTACTTTAGGCGTAAGAGAATACTTATAGAACTTTAAAACTTCTATATCTATAGAAAAGTAAAGCTTATTAAGATATATATTACCTATTACCCAGCGTACTAAAGTAACTAAATAAATTACTAGAAACCTATTAGATCTTTTTAACCTATTATAATACTTAGTATTCTATATTATACTATATCTATAGACTTTATTACTAATATACTAGAAGTCTTAACCTAGAATAGTTTCTAGGTATTACCTAAGTTTAATATATTTAACTACCTTTATACTATAACGTATAAGTTTAGTAAGAAAGTTCTACTTATCCTAAGTTACACTAAGTATAAAGCTTACTAGTAGGCCTAAGTACTTCTTTAAACGCTTATATTATATAACTAAGGCCTACTCAACGCTATTATTAGTAATTATAACCTAAAGTTTATCTTAGTAGTCTAAGTAGAGATTTTTAAAGCCTTAAAAGTAAGATTACTTATATCTACTATATATTACCTTTAGACTAATAGGTAGAGTAAAAAAATAAATTAGATAGTTAAGATTACTATCTATTTTTTTATATATACTAACCCTAATATACTATAAATTAATATCTTACTATCTCTTTAATACTCTCTTAATAACTTACTTATTATAATAATAGGCTACTTACTAAATAAACTAGTACTTAGGTTTTACTTTAGAACTATATTAAAGTATATTAGTAAGAAGAGTATTCTATTAGAATTAATTAACATATTATAAGATACTTACTAAGTAGAAGTATAAACTCTTATTAATATAGTAGAAGTAATGAAAAAAAAGTAATATAACTAATACTATTACCTAGTAAATTTTACTATAGGTAATAAGGCATTTTTTTACTTTAGTAGAAGATATTTACTACCTAGAAAACCTAAAAGGAAGTAGTCTCTATAGTGTATTAAACCTTTTTATATTACTTAGGTAGTTAGGCCTAGTGCTTATAAACTTAACTTACTAGCCTACTAAAGAGTTTACTTAGTAGTATTAATAATATAGTTATAAAAAGCGCTAGAGGGTAAAGACTTATTTAGTTATAAGGAGATCCCTTCTAACTTAGTAAAAGTTAATAGAATAAAGTAATATAAAGTTAAAAGAATTATAAATTATAAAGTAACCTAAAAGAAAGCCTAGCTATTAGTTAAGTATCTTATTAAGTAAAAAGGGTACTTACTAGCTTTTAATATATAGAAACCTTATAAGAATCTTAAGCCTAACGCTAGTAACTTTATTAAGACTTATAAAAAAGAATAACTAATTAATTAGGCTACTAAGTATATAAAGAAGTAAGAATAAAAACTAGCCTTAGCTAACTTCCTTTAGACCTTACTATAGACGTCTATAGATAATTTATAAAGTATTATAAACGCCTTAGGGAATTCTATAGCCCCTAATTTAGTTTTAATAATAATAAAGTATTTATTCTTTTAATAAAGGTAATAATAACTTATAGAAAGGCTTTTAGCTTATTTTTCTTTATTAAAATATATAGTTTCTATAATAGTTTTTACTAAAATAACTACGTTTGTTTTTCCTTTTAAAAGTAAAAAGAAGTACTTACCTATAATAGGTAGTTATACCTTTCTTACCTTTAATAGCTAATAGCTAGAAAAAGGTATATTAACTTACCTACCTACTAACTCTTTATTTTTCTTTTTTTTATATACTATTTATTATAAATATAAACTTTATAATTTCTTTACTTTTTACTACTTTTTATACTTCTATTTACTATTTTCCTTTTACCTATTATAAAGTAATATAATAAGACTTATACTCTCTTCCTATATACTTTACTAAAAACTATATAGTAAGCTACTATGGTAAATCCCTAGCGTTTTTTACCTATTCCTAATAATTTTATAAACTAAAATAAGATTAACTTTAACCCCTTTATTAATAATAAGACTACTAAGGCTACTAACTAAACCTAGACTTAGTAGTTATTACACCCCCTAAAGTCTACCTTTAAATTAGTTAATATCCCTACTACCTAAGGAACCTCTTCTACTAGAAGCTAACGCTATATTAATAACTATAATATAGTAGATACTATAGTTATTAATACTAATAAGGTAAACACTAGCTATAATAAGGACTTTAGTAATAACTTTAAGTTATTTATCTCTTCTACTAATACTAACTTCTATAATATACCTTATAAAATAAAGGAAAATACTAAGGAAACTTTATAATAAATTAAAGACTATAAGGCTAACCTAAAGCATAAGAAACGTATAAAGCGTTACGTATTTAAGGTTACTTACTATAAAATAGTTAATAAGTATATTTATACTATAGGTAGTAGCCTTAATAGTACTACTCTTATTAAAATCTATAGTAATATAGAGACTAAGGCCTATATTATACTAGGTATACTAACTAACCTAGTAACCCTAAAGAAAAATATAAGTAAGACTATTAAGAAGAATACTTTTAAAACTACTAATAAGAAGAAGTTTAGTATCCTTAGTTATACTAAGGCTATTAAGCGCTTTAAGAAGGTAGTTAAAGACTATACTAATAACACCTTTATCTATAAGATTTATATTTAGCTAGAGGATTTTTATAACTATTATAAAAATAGTATTACTAACTAGTATACTTCCCTTTTATCTAACGTATACTTCTACTAAATACTTACTACCCTTATAAAGAATATACCTTCTAAGTATAAAAAGAATAAGCTTTAGTTTAGTAACTTTTTCTCTTATATAGTATTAATTAGCTTTACCTTTATATACTAGGTTAGATAAAGTAACTCTAAGGTTATAAGTACTTTTCTACTACTTTAGTAATTAGACTTAATTTTTATTCTAAAGATTATATATATATATAATACCTAAAGCTAGACTATTCTCCTTAATATAATTTAAAACTATATTACTAATCTAGATATAAAAGTAAATAACTACGCCGTTAAGGCTAACGTTACCTATAAGGTTACTAATATAGGTATAGCTACTACTAAGTTATATAAGTTAGTTATTAAGAAGTACTTTAATAGTATTTACTAGATTACTAAGAATCTATATAAGAAGGCTAAGAAATCTAAGTATCTAAAAGCCTTTATTAACAGCCTTAACTATTAACTTTAGAAGCTAACTTAAAAGGTTACCCTACTTAATAAGAAGGCTAATAACCTTAATACCTTTAATAAGTTTAAAAGTAATAAGTTTAAGGCCTTAGTTAATAAGGTTACTAGTATAAAGAAGAAACTCTTTAATACTATTAGGGATACCTATACGCTTACTTTAGCTTTTTAATCTACTTACGCCTTATTAGTTATAATTCCCTAATATACTACTAAGTATATATACTAACCTAACTTACTAGCTACTTTAGCTTAAAGGAGTAGTAAGAAGTATTATACTATAGAAATTAATTTTAAAGATAATAAGTAAAAAAGGAATATATAGGATATAAAAGAAAGGTAATAGATAATATAGTAGATTAATAGTAACTTTTTTTTCTATATTTTAGTATACTTAGGATAAGTGTTTCTTCTAAAGGGGGGTACTTATTATAAAATAAGGTAGATAGATAGACTAAAAAAAGATATCTCTATAGGTATATATATATTTATATACCTATAGAGTATATAATTCTTTATACTATTAACCTCTTTTAGTAGGAAGGTTAACTATAATAAGACCTTACTTCTAAGACCTACCTTATATTTTATAACCTCTATTTAGTTTCTTTATTATTACTTACTTCTATTATTTTTTACCTTTATACTACGTTACTTTATAAGACGCTAGTGTAATACTCTACTACTATTACAGCCTAACTATTCCTATTAGATTTAGAATAGCTACTAAGAGGGCTATGTTAAGTATACTACTATAAAACGCCTAGAAAAGACCCCTATAAAGGCTTTCCTAGACTACTATTATTTTAATAAGGATAATAAACTAGACTTATCTAGTATATATAAAATAGGCTTTAAAGTCTTTATCTATAAGCCTAAAGAAAAGCGTATATAATTAGATAAGCTAAATACCTATATAGAAGAAGGTATTTACCTAGGAAAAGAGGGTAGTAATATATATACTATATATATTCCCTTTAGGCCTTATAAGTCCTTGAAAGTAAGGACTTCTTATATTAAATTTATAGAAAGTACTATAAGAGAGGGAGAAAAAAAAACTATTTCTTTTAATACTTCTATAAATCCCTTTTTAAATCCTATACCTTTTAAAACTACTATAGAGGTTAATATACTTTCTATAAGTAAAGAAGAAAAGGATAAATATAAGGCCTATAATAATACTAAAAACTATAACTATAGTATTCTACCTAAAAAGCCTAATACTTTAAAACAGGCTTTAAAAAGCCTTAAAAAAGAATAGTAAAAAGAAGCTATGTTTAAAGAAATATCTACTATTATAAAAAGAGGTACTTTTTAAGCTAAACTAGTAATAGTATTAAAGTCTACCTCTAGGGTACCTTTAACTATTAAATAGGTCTTTAAGAGAAAAGTTAATATTAATAGTAATATTAATAAATATAAGGCTAGACTAGTTATTAGGGCTTTAAATAAAAATATAGCCTTAATTATTTCTAGACCTTTATAGCTAGAAGTAACCCTACTACCTATAGGGTACTTCTTTCTATAGTAGCTACCTTAGACTAGGAAATCTAATAAATAGATATTATTAAAGCTTTTTTATATAGTGATTTAGAAGAAGAAGTCTATATTAACCCTTTTAATATCCCTTTAACTAAATTCTTTATTAAAAATCCCGATTTAAATACTATAAGTTAGGATATTAATAAAGAAAATTAGATAATATTATTATTAAAAGCCTTATATAGACTAAAATAGGGTTTTAGGTAGTAGTAGTTAAAGATAAAATCTATATTAAAAGAAATAGGTTTTATATATTTAAAGTTAGATAAAGCTACTTATTATAACTAGGATAAAAATAATCCTTATTATATTATTACCTACGTTAATAATTTTCTTATATTTAATAAAGATATTTAGTATATAGAAGATATAAAGGGTAAAATCTCTAAATATATAGAGATATAAGACTTAGGCGAAGTTTCTAAGTTTCTAGGGCTTTATATAACTAGAAATAGACCTAATAGGTCTATAACTATATTATAAGCCTATTATATGTAGTAACTATTAGAGAGGTTTAATCTTAAAGATACCTCTATTAATAATATACCTATATTAATAGGTATATTAAACGCTAAGAAAGGGAATAAAATAGAAGGATATAAGCCTTCTAAAGAGCTTATAAAGTAATATTAACGCCTTATAGGTTCCCTTATATACACTATATTTATAACTAGGCTAAATATTGCCTATAGCGTATCTTTTACCTCCTATTACCTATATAACCCCTTAGAATTCCTACTTAAATAAGGTCTAGGTATATTAAAATACTTAAAAGGGACTATTAACTATAATATTACCTATGAGGGTAATAATAATAGTCCTTATATACCTATATTAGTAGGATATACTAATTCTAACTAGGCTAGTTATAAAGAAACTAGAAAATCTACTTCTAGTTATCTTTTTACTTTAAACAGAGGTCCTATTAGCTAGAAATTAAAAAAACAGTCTACTATATCTTTATAAACTATAAAAGCTAAATTTAATAGTTTATAAGAAGCTATTAGAGAAGCTATATAGTTAAAAGGCTTATTATTTAAAATAGGGTTTAATATAACCCCTATAATTATTAAAATAGATAATAACAGAGCCTTAAGCTTAGCCTATAACCTAGAATTTTATTAAAGGACTAAGTATATAGCTATATATTATTATTATACCTAGTAAAAGGTTAAAAATAGTAATATAGAAGTAGAATATATTCCTACTTCTTTTATACCTACAGACGGCTTAATAAAACCCTTAAATAGGGTTAAATTTTAAGGATTTATTAAGCTTATAGGCTTATATAATAAAAATAAGCCTATATAATATACCTATACTTAAGGTATATTTTTCCTAATATTATTAGGAACTATTTCTAATAAGTTATCTAAAGAGATAGCCTATTCTATTTTATCTCTAGGGTACTTATTTCTACTCTAGGGTAATTCTTTTCCTTTAACCTACTAATAATAAAGGAAAAGAGGGAGTATTAGAAGTAAGAGTTAGAATAACTCTTAATACTTCTATTCTTTACTATATTTCCTTTATTATAAGGAGTATTACGTAATATATATATATATATATATATTTATTATCTACTAGTTTAGTAGATTAATATATAGATTAATTACGTAACTAGTATAATTACGTAATTAACTAAAGATTCTAAAATATAGTTAGAGGAGTAAGATTAGCTTTATTTCTTTTCTCTTCTTCTATCTAGGTTAACTCGTTAAGTTAGGGTTATTATCTTACGTAACTAAGGGTTACGTAAGATATTCTAATTTATAAGCAGCTTATATAAGCATAGAATATTCTAGTAAGCTAGATATAGTTATATAAGAAATAGTTTAGTCTAGTTCTATCTTCTATTTCTTCTCTCTCTAAGTAAGTAACTTCTATAGTAATAATCTAACTATTTATTATAGAATAAGGTAGATAGATAGGCTAGAGGAAGACATCCCTATAGGTATGTATATATTTACGTGCCTATAGAGTATATAATCCTCTACGCTATTAACCTCCTCTAGTAGGAAGGTTAACTATAATAATACTAATATAGCCCTCTTAGTAGCTATTCTAGATCTGATAGGAATAGTTAGGATGTAATAGTAGTAAAGTATTATACTAGCGTCTTATAAAGTAATATAGTGTAAAGGTAAAGAATAATAGAAGTAAGTAATAATAAGGAAACTAAATAAAGGTTATAAAACAAAAGGTAGGTCTTAAAAGTAAGATATTATTATAGTTAACCTTCCTACTAAAAGAGGTTAATAGTATAAAGGATTATATACTTTATAGGTATATAAATATATATATACCTATAAAGATATCCTCTTTTAGCCTATCTATCTACCTTATTTTATAATAAGTACCCCCCTTTAGAAGAAACACTTATCCTAAGTATACTAAAATATAGAAGAAAAAGTTACTATTAATCTACTATATTATCTATTACTTTTCTCTTATATCCTATATATTCCTCTTTTACTTATTATCTTTAAAATTAATTCTTGTAGTATAGTACTTCTTACTACTATCTTAAGCTAAGGTAGCTAGTAAGTTAGGTTAGTATATATACTTAGTAGTATGCTAGGGAATTATAACTAATAAGGCGTAAGTAGATTAAGAAGCTAGGGTAAGCGTATAGGCATCCCTAATAGTATTAGAAAGTTTCTCCTCTATACTAGTAACCTTATTAACTAAAGCCTTAAACTTATTACCTTTAAACTTATTAAAAGTATTAAGGTTATTAGCCTTCTTATTAAGTAAGGTAACCTTCTAAATTAGCTTCTAAAGTTAATAGTTAAGGCTGTTAATAAAGGCCTTTAGATACTTAGATTTCTTAGCTTTTTTATATAGATTCTTAGTAATCTAGTAAATACTATTAAAATACTCCTTAATAACTAACTTATATAACTTAGTAGTAGCTATACCTATATTAGTAACCTTATAGGTAATATTAGCCTTAATAGTATAGTTATTAACTTTTATATCTAGATTAGTAATATTATCTTAAATTATATTAAGGAGGATAGTTTAGCTTTAGGTATTATATGTATATATAATCTTTAGGATAGAAATTAAGTCTAATTACTAAAGTAGTAAAAGAGTACTTATAACCTTAGAGTTACTCTATTTAACTTAATATATAAAGGTAAAGCTAATTAATACTATATAAGAAAGAAGGTTACTAAACTAAAGCTTATTCTTTTTATATTTAGAAAGTATATTCTCTATAGGGGTAGTAACTATTTAGTAAAAGTATATATTAGATAAAAGAGAAGTATACTAGTTAGTAATACTATTCTTATAATAGTTATAGAAATCTTTTAGCTAGATATAAATCTTATAAATAAGGGTATTATTAGTATAGTTTTTAACTACCTCTTTAAAGCGCTTAATAGCCTTAGTGTAACTAGAGATACTAAACTCCTTCTTATTAGTAGTTTTAAAAGTATTCTTCTTAATAGTCTTACTTATGTTTTTCTTTAGAGTTACTAAGTTAGTTAGTATACTTAGTATAATATAGGCCTTAGTCTTTATATTACTATAAATCTTAGTAAGAGTAGTACTATTAAGGCTGCTACCTATAGTATAGATATACTTATTAACTATTTTATAGTAAGTAACCTTAAATATATAACGCTTTATGCGTTTCTTATACTTTAGCTTAGCTTTATAGTTCTTAATCTATTATAAGGTTTCCTTAGTATCTTCCTCTATTTTATAAAGTATATTATAGAGGTTAGTATTAATAGAGGAAATAAATAACTTAGAGTTATTACTAAAGTCCTTATTATAGCTAGTATTTACCTTATTAATATTAATAACTATAGTGTCTATAGTATTATAGTTATTAATATAGCGTTAGTTTCTAGTAGAAGAGGTTTTTTAGGTAGTAAGGATATTAACTAATTTAAAGGTAGACTTTAAAGGGTGTAATAACTACTAGGTCTAGGTCTAGTTAGTAGCCTTAGTAGTCTTATTATTAATAAGGGGGTTAAAGTTAATCTTATCCTAGTTTATAAAATCGTTAGAAATAGGTAAAAAACGCTAGAGATTTACTATAGTAGCTTACTATATAGTTTTTAGTAAAGTATATAAGAAGAAAATATAAGTCTTATTATATTACTTTATAATAAGTAAGAGGAAAATAGTAAATAGAAGTATAAAAAGTAGTAAAAAGTAAAGAAATTATAAAGTTTATATTTATAATAAATAGTATATAAAAAAAAGAAAAATAAAGAGTTAGTAGGTAGGTAAGTTAATATACCTTTTTCTAGCTATTAGCTATTAAAGGTAAGAAAGGTATAACTACCTATTATAGGTAAGTACTTCCTTTTACTTTTAAAAGGAAAAACAAACGTAGTTATTTTAGTAAAAACTATTATAAAAACTATATATTTCAATAAAAAAAAATAGGCTAAAGGCCTTTCTATAAGTTATTATTACCTTTATTAAAAGAATAAATACTTTATTATTATTAAAACTAAATTAAAGGCTATAGAATTCCCTAAGGCGTTTATAATACTTTATAAATTATCTATAGATATCTATAGTAAAGTCTAAAGAAAGTTAGCTAAGGCCGGTTTTTATTCTTACTTCTTTATATACTTAGTAGCCTAATTAATTAGTTATTCTTCCTTATAAGTCTTAATAAGGTTACTAGCGTTAGGCTTAAGATTCTTATAAGGTTTCTATATATTAGAAGCTAGTAAGTACTTTTTCTACTTCATAAGATACTTAACTAATAGCTAGGCTTTCCTTTAGGTTACCTTATAATTTATAATTCTCTTAACCTTATATTCCTTTATTCTATTAACTTTTACTAGGTTAAGAGGGATCTCTTTATAACTAAATAGGTTTTTACTTTTTAGTGCTTTTTATAACTATATTATTAATACTACTAGGTAAACTCTTTAGTAGGCTAGTAAGTTAAGTTTATAAGCGCTAGGCCTAACTACCTAAGTAATATAGAAAGGTCTAGCGTATTATAAAAACTACTTCTTTTTAGGTTTTCTAGGTAGTAAATATCTTCTACTAAAGTAAAAAAATACCTTATTACCTATAGTAAAATTTACTAAGTAGTAGTATTAGTTATATTACTTCTTTCTTATTACTTCTACTATATTAATAAAAGTCTATACTTCTATTTAGTAAGTATTACGTAATATATTAATTAATTCTAATAGGATTCCCTTTTTACTAATATACTTTAATATAGTTCTAAAGTAAAACCTAAGTATTAGTTTATTTAGTAATTAGCCTATTATTATAGTAAGTAAGTTATTAAGAGAGTATTAGAGGGATAATAAGATATTAATCTATAGTATATTAGGGTTAGTATATATATAAAAATAGATAGTAATCTTAACTATCTAATTTATTTTCTTACTTTACCTATTAGTCTAAAGGTAATATATAGTAGATATAAGTAATCTTACCTTTAGAGCCTTAAAGATTTTTACTTAGACTACTAAAATAAACTTTAGGTTATAATTACTAATAATAGTGTTTAGTAGACCTTAGTTATATAATATAAGCGTTTAAAGAAGTACTTAGGCCTACTAGTAAGCTTTATACTTAGTGTAACCTAAGATAAGTAGAACTTTCTTACTAAACTTATACGTTATAGTATAAAGGTAGTTAAATATATTAAGCTTAGGTAATACCTAGAAACTATTTTAGGTTAAGACTTTTAGTATATTAGTAATAAAGTTTATAAATATAGTATAATATAAAATACTAAGCGTTATAATAGGTTAGAGAGATCTAATAGGTTTCTAGTAATTTATTTAGTTACTTTAGTATGCTAGGTAATAGGTAATATATATCTTAATAAGCTTTACCTTTCTATAGATATAGAAGTTCTAAAGTTCTATAAGTATTCTTTTACACCTAAAGTAAAACTTCTTATTATAAGTAAAAGTAAAAACCCTTCTTACTAAAAGCTTTAGGATATAAAGTCTTTTTATTTTATCTATAGATATATAGAATATTAGTCTATAGTTATTAATTTCTTATAGGAGGATAGCTACCTAAAGTTATTATTACTTTTCCTAAGGTAGTTATTAATCTCTTTTTACTTTATTTAGAGTTATATACTTATATTTATCTTCCTATATTTACTAAATCTAATTTTTTAGATTTTTTAGCTTCTTATTACTTTAGTATCCCTTAACGATTTCCTATATAAACTTATTATTAACTTATACTATAGTTATAGTAGCTTTCTTAGGTTCTAAGGGTTTATTACTTATATATTATACTATAGCTACTATATCTATATTATTATTATCATTAATATCTATAGGTTTATCCTTATAAAGGAAATACTTAGATAGGTTAGGTTTTATACCTAGTAGGTAAGAAAGTATATTAGGTATAACGTTTACCTTACTTAGTATATAAAAGATCTTTAGGTAGTACTAAAAGAGGTAGTTAGTAGTATTTATAAGCTTAAGATTTACCTTATTTAAGTTAAGGGTTTTTAGTAATATATATATAATAACTCCCTTAGCTACTATATAGTCTATAAGAATATTAACTTTATAGTAGTTAGATTATATTAGTTTTCTAAGCTTCTTTATAGCCTATATAATAGCTATAATTTTAGCTTCTATAGTATTAAAACGTTTCTCTATTACTATTATAAATTAAAAAAGAAAAAGGATAGGTTTAATATATTCTATCTTTATATTAATACTAAGTATATTTTTACTATTTTAGTTATAATCTAACTAGAAAACTATAAGCCTAAATCTACTAATATATATATTAATCTTAAAAAATAGTAGTTTCTTAGGGTTATAGTAATATTATATTACTTAGTTATAAAGTTTCTTTTATAGTACGTTTTATATATTAATCTCCTTAGGTAAGGGGTTAAATATCTCTTTTATAATAATTTTTACCCTTACTTAATATATAGTACCTAGCTTAATAACTTTATTTTATTTTAGTTAGGCTACTAATTTTTTCTTTTTCTACTAAAGGGGTAATATAATTACGTTAAACTAAAGTAACCTTACGTAAAGCTAGCTACCTATCTTAAGATATATCTTAAGGTTATATAGGCTATATAAGAAAACTAGCTTCCTAAATATATAAATATAATTATTTATCTTATAGATACCCTTACTATTTATAATATAACTAAGAAGCTTTACGCTAGGGAAGCTAGTAAAAGACTTTTTTATATTAATATAGATTTAGTATTTATTAAGAATATTTAGAATTATCTCTATATACTAAAGGTACTCTTTATTAGAGTTACTAAAGATTATAATATTATTAATATATATATAGATAAAGTGTTAATACTTAAAGAATAGTTAGTCTATAAAGCGCTAAGCGTATACTAGGGAATTCTTAAATCCTATAATAGTAACGTTAGAATACTTAAGCCTATAAGGACTAATTATTACTATTTTATCCTAGTGCTTAAAATACACGCTAAGCTAGTAGAAAAACTTAGCAGCGTTAAATATTATTATATATTTCTTACCTTTTAGATAGCTTATAATTTTATTTTAGTCTAAAAGAAGGTAAACGTTTAGACTTACTTACTTATTAAAAGGTTATATATCTATAACTACTTAGCCTTTATCTTTTTTTTTATTTATATAGTATTTCTATATAATAAAGAGGGGGTATATAATAGAGGTAAAGCCTTATTACTAACTAATCTTCTCTAACTTATATTATTTATTTTAATAGGCGTTAAGAAACTCTATATCCTTAAGACCTAATAGGAAGACCTAGATATTCTACCTTTAGTTTTACTATCCCTTAATAAGGTTAATCTTTATATAGTCCTTATTAAGAATAAGTACTATCTCTTTATTATAGTAAATATAACGTACATGCATAGTGAGTGACGCATCATAGTGAGTGACGCACGTCCACATACTTTCTACCTCTTTGACCTTTACACTAACTTTCCTCC
>JASUDE010000465.1:8707-37656 GCA_034509685.1 Colletotrichum cereale | reverse complement strand
CTACGCATAATCAAGACCACATTGGAACCCTTTTATTCGTCAATTGCCTATTGATACGTACGGTTAACCGTATCACCCACCTGTGATACCAACACATCAACTTCAACAGCTGGGCAAGGATGGGTTGGATATCCATACTCTTCGTCACCTATCTAGAAAGGTGCAAAAGGGGTATGATAAGGAGGTCTTCCAACGGTCCCTTCTAGAGAAGGAAAATAGGGCATTAAAGGCCCAGCTGGATAACCTACGTAACTATAGGAGGAAAAAGGTCCCATTATCACCCAACAGTCGATTTGCAGCCGGATGGCAGATCCATGCAGCAGAAAATACGGATATCGGCAATATAGATAGTCCGGATGAATCCAGCGCATCCGAATTATCCAGCGAGGCCGAAAGTTGCATATGGGTGGGCGGCAGACCTGAGGAATAAAGTGGTGATAGTGGTGGTGTTGGTGGTGATAGGGATTTCCGGATGTAGGGGTTTTCCGTAAGTAGGGTGGTGGGGTTATTGCCTTATTAACTCACACGGAAACTATTTCATAAGTCAGGGGTAATATGTTACATGCGTTAATAGTTCAATAAAACTTTAGAATAAAGGCCCTCTCATCATTTTCTGAAACTAAGTATCCTCCGGTCACCCATCATCTCAACACAAAAAAACGAACTACTCATAGTGAGACAGGAGAGATAGATAGTAGCGCTAAATACAACCGAGCTATAGTCATTAATTACATCCTATATCGAGGCGATGGAAAACTTACGCATCTTAACTACTCGTAGGTACCATATCGGCCAAGTGAGTCGATAGAACTTAAACTCGGGTAATGGCTTTGGATCTAAAAGTCTTCATCCCCTTCTAGAGTAACACTAATAAGGCTTTTAGAGGCTTTCGAGTCGGTACTGCTGCCAGCGTCAGAGTTTAGGCTGGCAACCTGAGACTCAGGTGACGGGTTGTTGACTGTGGTTATAGAGTCCTGATTATAAATAGGATCAATAATAAACTCAGCGGCGTTACCTTCAAAACGAACGGTAAAGTATAGATCGTTATCTGTCTGTATGGAAATTGTATCTGACATATTGAGAAAGGCTCTATAAGAACTTTCGACGATGAGACACCGTCCTTCTTGTAGACGGGAAGATAAGACTTGACGATTGACTCTTTAAATAGGTACTACTACAGACGAAAGGCGGCCTTTTATAAGTAATAATCAGCACGACTTATGACGATATGTCTGATAAGAAATAAGGAAGTTAGTACTGTTATTTTCCTACTCTAAAAACCTCAATCGGTCTAAGCGTCAGAAAATTTCCACTTGATTGCTTATCCCTGTCAAAGTCTTGAGAGCTTTACTCTTTTAGGAACGTATTAAGCTGTCGCAGTAACGCTCCGTTTATCCAAAGTTAGCGTCGTTCATCCAGGTTTGAGGATGTAAGTCTGAGCCGGGGTTTGATGGCGGACTCCTTTTATGGGACCAGACTTGTTGCCGGCATGCTGCTGAGATCATGACCGGAGCACAATTCCTTTTCAACACTAGTTCTCAACTCACCCCGTCACATCTTATGAGCAGGCATAAAAGACATTAATTAAGTCCAAGGCTCTTGGGGCCAATAGGAAGCAAACGGGTCTCTGAAGCCCAGTTTGGCTACCGCTAGATAACTGTCAGTATGCATCAAGTCAACGGCCCGAATGTGATGCAGAGGCAAATATGATCCCGGAAGCCCCGGTTCAAAGGAGCGCGTGATATGCCGTTCATCGCACCGACAGTACGGTCTGGGGCGTCCGAAGCAGTACGAGAGAATGACTTCCTTGATCGCATGATCTTCAAGGATGCCATGACGCTCCCAATCTCTATAGCGTTACATCAAGAGACCCAAGAGAGGCGCCTGCAAGCACTCATTCATAATGTGAAATTTGGTGCAATAAAGACACCGCCACTACGTAAGGTTAAATGAGGCTCAGGGTCTCGATCACGATCCCGACCCATTAGCAACAGCTAAGGGAACCCCTTTGAGTTTTGAGCCAGGGATGAATTCATCAGACAGGGCATACAATGCAGACTTGTTAGAGAATCCTCATAGCGTCGTTGTTAATTCGCCTGTTGTTGAGGTCTATAAAGGCAATATGTTAACCATCTAAACCTATACTTGACACTACACCACACATCCTCCTCTTTGATCCCAAACCTTCAGCACCTTAAGAATGACCACATACAGTCTCACGTCTAGCCGGTTTGGTCGCGACCCGTCCCAGGGCGGTAGTCTAGCCCATGGCGACAACATCGGCGAACACGGTGACGATGACAGCGTCCTATTCCCGGACTTAGACGACTTATGTGAAATAGCTAAAGAAGCAAGCCGAAGTAAGTTCATCCAATACAACACTTCTATCGTACTCTGACTCAGAAGTACGCGATGAGAACTACAGTGGTTCTGCCGAAAATCACAGCGAGACAACTGAAGTTGCCTCACCGACAAGATACCTTGCTGAGATGGTCATCAAGAATACAATAGGGGCTGTAACCGATAAAAACACCTCCGCAGCTAGAAAGATAAACACTGGTTGTAATGAAATCCAATTGTCGAAGGCGAGGCAACCGCCAAAGCCTAGGCCCACGCAGGCCACGAGGAAATCACAGAGGCTAGCAGACAGACGCTGCAATACAAGTGTCGTCACACTAAGGCGGTCTCAGAGGCTCGCAAACAGAGCAGAGCAGGCAAAATATGGCAGTAATACGAAGCTAGGAAGAAGGCCAGTGCCAACCAGAAAGTCTATACCATAGAGAAAGGGCGTCAGGCAACATTTGATCGTGCAGCTAGAGATGACGTGTACAATCACATGTATGTAGCACGAAGCCTTTGGCTCTGTCGACTGATCTAATTCCTGCATGTTTTCGTTGGCTGATTAATGCCTCTCTGTGCTGATAAGACTTCAAGAGGGGAGACTGAAGTAAGACCGTCAGCAGGAGATGAATGAAAGTGGAGACAATGTTGGCAATGGCCTCACTTCAAGTACCTGCCTCATGCGGAACCTAGGCCATTTCCTGAGTCACCCCATACAAGGCCCGCTTGAGCCATGGATACCACGCTTGGAGGCACTTGCTGAGTGTGCCTTACCAGGCCTCAATGCCGTGGCGATTTAGCATCCAGAGGGACAGGGATAGTTGCGCATACCATGGAAAGGAAGCGTTCAAGCGTCATAGCTGGCCTGGAACCTTGACTGGGGGCCATTTGCATCGTCGCAGATAGAAACGTCTGCGGAGCCAGTGGTCCATGAAAAACTCCAATAGGGACTTAATTTCAGACACCTGACTCATCCGATAGCTCGACCGGCTCCTAATCGCCTCGCGAGGCGGAACCAAGTTCAACTGGACCTGTTCTGGATATACCTTACCATCATCCTGTCGATCAGTACCTAGGAGAGATTATAGGGTCTCAGAGCCTACATTCTGATTCGAAAGGGGCATTCGTTCATGGTAGGATGACTGGTGTTCAGGGGCTATCACATGGCACGCATATTGACTGTAAGAGGGTATCGGCGTGGACGTAGAGTCGCCAATCCTTTCGCGGGGTACCGGCGCAAATCTTACATTGAAGCTGTCCTGGCCCTCGCGATGGGTAACGGCAATGCATATTACAGGGGTTTGGAGCCTAGGAGATTGGTGGGTTTCACCTGTACGGCTTTGGAATTTGATGGAGACATCTCTCTTCTCCCAAAACTGGTACCTTTTACTCCCCTGGACATGCAACATGATTGGCGGGGCAGACTCGGCAAGAGCCTCAGGTTGCCGCAGCCTTTCTGAAGCCCTTCTGGCCTCAGATGGTCTAGGGACCGGTCAAACTTCCGCATAAGGCAGGTATCTAAGGCGAATTCAGTGTCGTCATTACGCCCTTCTTCGCTTCTGGCTCCACTGTCGTCCATCTACTCCGGCCTCACCATCTTGCGTCCGGCCATAACATACATCGCATCTTGTGACATAACCAAGCCCCTAGTATAAAACCTTACATTGGTTCTGATAAGGTGAGGTTCCGTGATTCCAAGGGGTTCCCTGACATGAGGTACTTGTTAATCCATCGTACTGCCAATTGTTCTGAACAAAGAATCAGGATTGCCCGATGTATAGAGGCCACAAACCGGTTATAAAATCTCCTTATCCTGTCTCTGGCCTTCCGTCTGATGTCAATATCTCGTCGTACCACCATACGTTAGAGTAATACCAACTGTGAGTCTATGTGGTCTTATATGTCTTATTTACATCTTCTCTAATACTTGCTAGCATATCCCAAGTCTCCACGCAACTAGACAGCCGCACGAAATCCATACGAAATTCCAGTACATCGTAATGACCGTCAAAGTCGAAGAACCGTTAGGCGCTGCTATTGCCTCTGACGCTCCAGACACTTTGACCGCCTCGGCCATGCCGGCTACGAGAAAGCGTCGTGCGACCTCCTCCGCAGCCACTACTGAAATCCATGTAAAGCGTTCCAGAAGCTCCCCCTCATCGAAATCAGGCAGCATTCCTGCTACTTCGGGGTGTTGCAGGTCCTCCTCCTCCTCCAGTTCTGTTGTCTTAGCCCTTCCCGCCCAAGGATTCCAGCCTGTGCCGTACGTCAATAATCCAACCCCGGCTCGAACGTATGAAGACTTCTCGCACTTCTATTTGGCTATGGACCAAAAAGCCCGAAGTTACATCATTTCAGAGATAGATAAAGAGCTATACGAGAAGATATGCGAGAGGGGCCATCATTATGATCCTATTCATGCCAGTGAATTCTTCAAGACTGCCTTTCTCATACTGGCGGAAAGATTAGAGCCAATAGACCGACAACAAGCACGGGAACAAGACCAGCCAGAACAAGAACAACACGGACAAGGGCAAGAGCTGCCGGTTAGTCAATACGGATGCTATCGCTGCTACACACTCCAACCCGAGACAGCCTTCGATGCCATGCCGCCCCATGTTGTTGTACGTTCCTGCGAAAGTCTCGCGATATACGAAGGAAAAGACCTTCCGTCAATCCAGGAAGGAGAACATCTTCGGAGGTACTGCATTGAGTGCGGCGTCATGGATGGCTTATATTCCGATAATGCCCTAATTGAGTCAATGACCAATCAGAAATGGTGGGTGTGCAAGTGCCGGCTCATACACCGGATATCGCCCGACGAGTCGTACACAGAGTGCAAACGCTGCCTCGGGAAGGTGTCTTTCGTATCGATGGAACAGGAAAGCCCAGACCCTTTGTCTTGACGGGGCGTTGCTCGTGTATGATCTGGGCCCTAGGCAACATTAAAAGGTCTTTTGGTAATTTGTATGTGAAATCTTACAACCTTATCGATGACAGCGAAGGAACTGATCTCTTTCTTAGTAGCGTAATTTGAGGCAAGCCGGCGACCCAGTCTCAGCCGGAACTTGGGCGGCATATATATCAGAGCCTAGGCCCATGCTCGAACTAGCGGTGGAGACGGAAAATCGGGGAGAGAGGAGGTAAACGGCTTGTATATGTATCGTAGCTGTTGTATCGCTTGTTCTGAATGAAAAATGTTCTCTTTGAGTACTCCGTTACGGTATGATGTATTATCCTAGGCTTGTGGTTACTGAAACGATGTGATCGGACGTTACTAAGATCTGGCCTCCAGAATGTTGCTTAAAATCGCTATTCCAGGCTCTCTAACACACTTTGAGACACACTCCTCCCTGGAGATTCAAACATCATCTTCACCAGCGGCCTGCTGAGTTTCCAACACCGCCGAGTCGCTTTATCTTTTCCGACAAACACATTCTCGCCCTTTACCCACTTCAACTCCACCGCATCACCGTTAATCCCACCGAGATGAGCGGTGACAGTGAAGATGTCATCTTCTATGTTGCATCATTGATCAGGGTTGAGAGAGGCCTGCTTGCAGCCTTTCTTGTTCATCCACAACTTATTTCGACGATCCCAAACGACCACAGTCATTCTTCCGTCAAGCTTGTACCTCACCTCCGGTAACAGCCAACGTTTCTTTTGAAGTCGCCTGGTAGCGCTTGGTTGGACTGCCACTCCTTTGGCTTCCGATGCAATTGCTTTCGTATCCTTCTGATTGTTCGTTTCGCAGGGCTCGGTAAGGCAGCTACCAAATAGCGGCGGGACTATTTCAAATATACCTGCCGATAGAAGGAGGTTGCTATCGAATTGGATCGAAGATGGATTGAAGATGGTTACGGCTGGTGACTTTGGAGCATCCAGTAGAAATGCATCATCGCTAGCCAGATATAGAGGCGATGCCGACGTCGGACAAGGGAGATAAAACACACTGCGCGGCTGTTAGTGGTTCTCAAGCCCATGGATATAATATAAGTCTCCTGGCCGGCAGGTTGGCGGGTCGCCTTGTTGTCATGAGCGGGTCAGGGCAACCAACTCTGGCACAAAGCAAAAGCTTCGGTAATGATGCTCCTGCATCATTATCCCCTGTTCTGCATTATATAGTCACGTCGGCCAGCACCCAACTGGTTGGATCGTAACACTTGTAGATTATAAGTATTGGAAACGGAGGTACATGGAAGTGGAAGAAAATTGCCCGGAGCTAGGTCCTATTGATGTTTTCTTGCGCGGTGTTCTGCAAACGCATTGGTCGATCCGAGGCATAGAGGCCGAAGCCACGAACATGTAAACTGTCGACTTCTTCTGATAGAGGGGAGAGGAATGATCTAAGAGCAAGCTATGTCACGAGGTAGAGCATAAAGTGGGGTTTACAAGAATAGGAGTGAAAGATGCAAGTGAATATAAGAGGTCCTTCATACAGGCAAGTGATGCGATGAAGGAGGAAGTCATCACGTGATAACGCCTATGACGAAGCTGATGCCAAGTGCCTGATATGGATGCAGCTATTGTGGCATATTGAATCATGAGATGAAGAGGGGCGCTGAGCGGTGGGCCAGCCATGCAGCTATACCAATCACAAAGGGGTCCATGTCACTTCCAGACCGTCCGGATGATCTACCCTCCAGCTGGCATCGCAACGCTTCACTTCGGCTTTCGCGTCTCAATACCTGTCTAGAAGTCCTTCCGAGGGAAATGGATCAGCTTATTATCCATCTTTTGTTGATGCGATCAAGTGTCGTTTCAATTACAGTTTGCGGACGTGTGGCGCTAAGATGCGGTGGCGCGGCACCAATGGACCCACTTGCGGTCCGCCCCCTGTGAAACGCGGGGGATCACCGTTTGCGTCCCACGTGGGGTGGGTTAAAAGTTAAAACGGGCCGACGGTGACCTAGACTGTCAACCCCTGTACGCAAAGTTCAAAACAGCTCATAGCAGTAATAGTGGTTTACTTGTTATTCGCAGCTGCTTTTCAGTTTCTACCTATGCTTGACAGCGGTCACTTGGTCCAGTGCGTCTGGGTTTACCTCTAGCTAGCCAGCCACGAGTCAGCCACGAGCCAGCCACTTCACCTTCGAGTAGCCATATCGCTGTCCTTGGTTCTCACATCTTCACCATGTTCCATTTCGCCCTTTCACAGTTAATAAAGCTACTTCTATCGTGGCTATATTGACGTATGCCAAGCCGTTCAAGCAGCGGCTAGAGCAACCGTCAAGACGACCGTCAAGTAAGTAGTACCAGATGAAGCTCTCTTGTCATTAGCCTGCTCTGTCTCCCGCTTGGCCAATGATAGACTCTATCGTCGCGGCCTCGCCGATCGATGACAGTGCAGGATTTACAAGGGGCCCCCAAGTTGACGCATCGATACCCCGAGCGATGTTGCATGAGGTGATTCAGTCATCGGTGAAGCTTCCACATACGGCAGGTTCTTGGCGTAAGGTCAGGCAAGAGATAATCTCCTTGGCCTCCGACTCCATGGGCTCGGTGATCTGTTAACGATCATGCTTCAACTTCGCCTTCTCGCGCTCGGCATTGATTTCGTCTCTATCCGTGACGCCGCCAAAGACTGAGCCCCTGAAATGACTGGGTTGCTGATAAGGTGAGGCATTGTACGATGTCAACCTCGTACATGTACGAATCACGAACGCCTCTTCTCATAGGAAGCCCCTGTGATTGTTCTCTCAGAGGCATAGCTGACTAGCCTACTGCTAGTCAAGGCATATTTGGTGTGAGGTCCGCTGACCATCGCGTGTTGACTCCTTGTTGTAACGTCTATTTTTGGATACCTTGAGCTCTTTCTCAGTCTGCCTTACATACGGTGAGGCTGTTCCGGACCATTCTCCAGGGTCAAGCACATCGCAACTAGTCGTCTCCGTTCGTAACATGACCAAGACCCTTTGCCCCTGCATCCAGCCTACCGTACTCCTGTCATGCATTTTATGACGCGACTGAGCCCCTAGGAAGCTGGTATTTGCATGACTTTAATAATCTCGGCAATTTTAAGCTAGGTCCTGACACCAGGAGACCCGCTATCATCCCTGTGTCAAGGCCGCAGTGGCTTCAAACGCCTCACATGACATGGCTGAGCCGCTACAAGGAGAAGATGGTGGTACACTTGGCTCTAGATACCTTCTTTTCTCAGCTGAGTACCTTACCTCTGCTGTAAGATGCTTGTAATATCATTTACGATCAAACATCTATGAACTAGAATTGACTGTAGGGGCTGAGGCCAAGGACGGGCCTTAACAAGCCAATGGCAAGGCAGACAATCTTGTGTCTATTGGGCGCGGAATGTCTATAGGCTACACAGGGGAGTTCTGTCTATCTCTGATTCCGGATCAGCCCTTGTCAGCCGTCCGGTGGCCCATCGCCACCTATGATGGGCCAGCACCAGCGGTTTGCAGCCTATATAACTGCTGCTGCCTGCCTCTCTGTAAGTCCATCCTTAGCAGAACACACTACATCTACACTTATCCCCTTTATCTAGAGCTTGCATTTCAATACCATCCTACGTCATGTCTAATTCCAGACTCCCAGTCGAAACCCTCTACATGATCGCAGCAGGATGCGATCAGCCAACACTTCGGGAACTCGCAAAATGCGACAAACGCATGAACCTCATCAGCACGCCACAACTTTACAAGAACGATGTTCAGTCCAGAATATCTCGTGCCATCCGTTGGGCGTTGACACCACACAATGATCAAAGCGTAGCCCTCTGCGTACTCGAAAAAGCTCAAAAAGCAGGGGCCAACCTGCAAGCTGTGCTACCCTTCCATCCACTCAACATGCCTTATTATGATCTCAACCCAGTTGCGGTAGTTCACCGCAGCAGGATCTGCGATGCGAACCATTCCGACCCAGGATGTTGCGAGGTTCAAAGTCGCGTCGACAGTACCCCTCACCTCTATGGGTCGCCTCTTGAGATCGCCGCCTTGAATGGCGATGAGAACATCATTATGTTTCTCCTAGACAACAAATGTAACATCGACGACCTTCTACAAGACGGCATAATAGGTGCTCTTCACAAACTCGATGTTATCAACAACAAAGACCCCTTAGTAAAGGTGCAGCCACTTCACATCGCTTGCGGCCTCGGTCTCCTACGAGTGGCTGAACGTCTGGTACACAGCGCCGATCAGGAGAAAAACCCAATGGATATGCGCGGCCGAACGCCACTTTCCTATGCAAAATGGTGGGACTTATCGACTGAGCAAGTCTACGAGGGTTTTATTAGTCTGGGTATTAATGTCCGGGGGAAATGGATATACCCAGAGTTAAGCTCCGGCTGAATAGATTAAGGTTTAGATACCTTTCCCTTCAATATATACTATATATATAAACCTTTAAGCCGCTACTTGATGCTGCTGCTCTAAAACACATGATGTCGTGACGTACATCTTGGCCGCTTGGGGGAAACCCCTTAAAACATTATGTTCCATACGGTACACCATAACCGAACTAATCGCAGGTATCTACACATCTCGTTTGGCCACAGACCAGTAGCGGCAAGACTCATAATACTTTTTCCTAGAGACCTATACACCGCAACATTCAGCCGTTAACGCGCTGCTCTAAAATACCTATTTCCATCCATAGTGACAAGTCAATATTTTTCAGTTAATATAAGAAACATTGCTCCTCAGGACGAAAACCAATCACTAGGCTATTTGACCCCTACCACCCAGATTATACCCAGAAAAAGATTCTCGGCCGCTAGGAGGGCAGCTAAAACTATGGTGCTTATCTTCCGTATGAAGATGCTTCTTATGCCAGCAGCTACGCAAATAGAACGTGATAGGCGAGCAAGCTGACTTCGGCATTGACCGGCTGTCCCCTAATTCCCGCTTTGCACTTAACCTCTATCTACATGTAGTTATGCACCGCCTTCGTGTGGACATTAGTTTCCTTCTAACGCGACTTCTATGCTAGGATCTATCCGGGGCCTGGTGCCTTGTGCTGTGGTTCTGCGTACCTACAGTCTCCCCCCGATGTGTAGCTTTGTCTGGTTTGTGATTCGATCCTGAATTGCCCTAGGATCTCGGTTTTTGATGACATTTAAGTGATGCACTTGGCAATAGCCGTTGCATTGAACTGTTCATGAGGTGCATCGTAATAACCTAACCCATCGATGCTGTTTGCTGCATGAGACTCGTGATTGGACTTAGCTGGAGTCCGCCACTTCAGCTTTGTTTTCATAGCTTTTCGCTTAAATCCAACTTGTGGCCTGAGATGTATTGGTTGCCTTGTTAAACCATTCGCTTCCAAGGTCAATCAACCCTTACTTCCTTGCACTTGCATGTAGTGCGCTTGCAGCCAGCGAATGCAACTCTGGTGCAGCGTGCCCGCCTCCGTGATCAACTCTGTGCCATGTCGTTGTACTCAGCTCAGCAGCCACAGCTGCCGGCCTGGGAGCCACACTCTGCCTAGGACCCACACCAAGTACTTCAGAGGTCGATGAAATTGATACTTGGCTGGGGCCTTACCGAGTTAATCGTTAACTACATGCCACCATCACGATTACCCAGCCAGCCTTCAAGCAGTATTCGCTTGAAGCGGGATGCCAACCGAGTTTCAGCGTCGCATGTACCACAAAACGTTCATCCATAAAACGATACCGACCATGCTACGGGTCGTGTACTAGCTGCACAGTCAGGAAAACGACTCGATCTTTTGAATCCTTCGTGGATTGCGAGCAGCGTACATAGATGTGTGTCGCTGGGCCCAGACTGGTGGCCTCGACCGAAATGGAAAGCTTGGCGTCAAGCTCGGGTGGCTCATATTCCAACTTCCAGTCGATCTTGTTCCATGGCGTTCCTAGATCCTGTTTCTTGAGCCATTCCATGACTGTCGTTCAATTCGTCTTTTTCCAGTGCCAACATCGGGGGCGTTTGTGATTACTAGAATTCATTTCGAAGCACCATGGATCGCCGCGGCCAGCAACCTTTGGGCATACCGTGTACCACCAATCCGCTTCCGCGAATGGAAGGCCTTTTGAGCTTCAGCATCTGTTGGGGCAATTGTCTGGGACATTGTATCGGTATAATATTTGTCTGGTGCGTTTCTTTTAAGGTCGTAATGGAGGGATGGATATGTTCGTGTGTATAGACGGGTCGAATACAGGGTTTTATAGACAGTTTTCGCCCCCCAGGCGAGTTATTCTCATGGGGCTCATCCTGTCAGGGCGACTCGCCCTGCAGTCCGGCGCCAACATTTCTGTGTTCATTGGTCGGTGGAAATGGGCAATAAGGATGAGATAAATGACTCCAATCGAGGTTCATTTTCGACCTGAAGAGTCATTGTAACTGAGGCTATCTGTCGCAACCCTTACAACCACTCCTTGCTGAAATCTGGTCGCCTGGCCGTGTCTGTGCTTTAACAGTTCCGTGATCGGTCAACTCATCCCGAAGACTTCTCGACGCGGGTACATTATAACAGCTCGAATATACCCAGTAGAGAAATTTCCAAGAAAATCCCATTTACCCCGGATAACGGTCATTGAACGTTGTGAACGCACAAGAAATCGGCTGTAGCGTGCAGCGGCCTGTTCGGACAGTGTGAATTTCGCTCATATGCAAGGCAATGGATTGGTCAGTTGTCACCGGCCTCAGTGGCCTTAGCCCAAAGACATGGAGCTACTGTACCATGGCGATTCGCGCGGTGGATCCAGGGTATTTGCGCCATGCTATCATGTGAGGGCGCGAACTTGGGTTTCATGGGGTTGTTCAGGCAAATGTCCATTGGCGAGTACGGGTACCTTATCAATCAGACCCCACGCGTGCCGCCGCACCCAGACAACAACGCTACACGCGGCATCCGGGGTCAGAGGTGGAACAGGCGCATGGCACAGACACAAAATGTCCACTTGATCCCGACAGGGCTTTCTTATCTATCGATCCGCCTCAGCCACCTAATCATATCCAATCGGATGATCCGCATGGCTGCACAAGCACCCTCGAAAGAGACTCGTCGTCACATTAGAGGCCCCAGGCGTCAGCGGGCACAGCGACACAGCCTCTTAGGCGTACAGCCGGCTGCGCTGACTGCCTGGTAGGGGCAGCGCCATCTCGTCCCAGCAATCCGAGCGTCCCGCCAGGGTCGAGTTGCGACAGCCTGATGAATCGGCCTGTCGCATAAGCCATCACAGGGGAGCTGATTCCGGTCTGGACTAATAGCGTGCGGCTCCATCTCGTCTCTCGACAACAGCGCCCGCTCATTCTGCCGGACAACCTTCGGGCAAGGCTATCTATGGCTGTTGTCCCTGGTCATCTCAGCTGGAGGTTGAGTGTGGTAATCAAGGCGCAGTCCACGACCATGATAAGGAGCTTGTTCGACCTCGGGTCGATGTTGATCCCGGGGTGGGAATGGAGCGAGCTCGCATGGGGCAGAGGCTTGACCCTCTTACAGGCCAAGAGCACGGGGTCACGCGTGGGCTCGAACGATGAGGCCAAGAGGCCCATAAGTAGCGATTGCTGGATATCCGTGGTGCCTTCTGTCTTAGGGGGCGCGAATATCCCGCCAAAGGTCTCTCGTTGAACCAAAGCTGAGATCTTGAGACCCCGGGCCTACTCTCTTGAGGTCGATCCTCGCATCGCGCTGTCGTCACCAATAAGGATGCCCCGGCCGCTGCGGCTATGCCTGGTCTAGCCATGGTGTAGGTTGCATGAGGGGTTGGCCTGGCGGCTACAACGGCCGGTGGTATGACTGGGGGAGGAGATCTGCCTGGGGCTGAGCAAGGCAGGCTCAGTAGCCAGGTTTGGATATGGGGCCGTTTCCCCTAGGCGCCGTGTCCGGATTGGTAGCTGCCTCAACATGCTGGTCACAGCGGAAAACCAATCCAACTAGCGACTAGTATTTACAGCCAGAATTACCTCATCATAACACAAAACAACCAGTAGTACGAGGCTATATACAAGCTGTAATGTAATGATACGCAAATTAGCGAGTGCTGTCGTTGCCTAAGGCAAAAGTAATGTACTTGTGATGTATAAAGCGCGTGGCTTGAGCCTGGAATCGAAATCGCGCTTGCGTCTTCTCTTCCAGCCAAGCCAGCGATTGCCGTCCTGAACCGGCCACTACCGATGAGCATGTTGACCACCAACGGTTCGAGTGTTTCCATACCAAGCTCAGTGCAGGCAGCTACGTTCAGTCCGAGTCCTTTCAACTTACGCCTCAATCAATCCCTCCAAAATATTCCAAAATGCCTCATGCGTGTTACAGACCCCGAATCGCCCGGAAGGACGACTGAGAAAGAAGTATGCTCACCGGCCTCCCAAGATCCGAGGGCCACTAGGGACGACCTCTACAAAACTGATACAAAGAAGGCTGCTGAAGCTCTCAGAGCACACCTCTGGTGGGATTGCTGCACTTCGGGCATCGGTATCAAGTGTGATCTTGTCTCATGGACAAGTTCCATGCTCTGTGCTCTTCAATACGCGCTCTATCGCCATCATTACTACGGACACAACTTATCCGACATCAAGATATTGCTGGTTGACACGAAGCAACTAAGTGACCACGTTTTTGCCCGCGATCTACAGGCCATAGCTGCCTTCAAGAGTCCGTCAATCGATTTCAGGAGCCTTGACAAACTGTATGAGTTCAGAAGCACTGGGAGATATTTCACTGGGGAATATCTTTCTCAGGGGAGGCTCATCATCGACACTGACAAAGCTACACAGGTCTCTATGGAGACGCTTGTCGATCGTGGCTTATTCAAGATCTGTCCTGGGCTGGCAGATGAAGCTCAGTGGAATTCATGGACCAAAAGGATGAATACTCTTCGGAATGAGATGGTAGAAAGCTCATCGTTAGTTCAAGCCGCAGATGTGCGGACGGCTATACATATAGGCGAGGCTTGGGGACACTTTCAACTCGACGTAGTGACCATGATTCTCAGTATGTCCCCGCACGACGTTATCGCTAGCGCTTCTATAATCCTTGGCGTGCTATTGGAAGTGTATACAGGTAAGTCCTATTCCTGTCTGCGAACCTCCGCCTGTCATACCGTGAAGCCATTCTTGGCTTCCTGGGAAGGTCTCACTAACGACTCAATCAGAACAACAGATTCAACAGACTGTGAATTTGAAATGGTCCATTGGGGACACTGAGTTTCTTCCTGAGGTAGAAAGGCGGCATGCTTTACTTGAACGTCTTGGAACGCTGACGGCAGTCAGTATCAATGAGATACAGCAAAAGTCAGATGTACTTAGGAAGATTATGCCCGTGAGCAATGATTCTGTGGAGGATCTGTTGCAGGGCGTCGGCAAACTGGAGCTTTGACATAGTGTCTCATGTGAAGAGTCAAGCTACGATCCACAGACAGAAAACAGCGAGTTGGTAAACCGAACGAATCAATTCACTCTGATCACACATGGCGAGCAGTGGTGATACAGGTGGGCTTCTTCGCGCTGCATCACCGCCGGGCAAGTCGCACCAGAAGATCGGACTTGCTACGGCTATCGACGTAAGTGCAATGCTTACATAAGCATTCGCTTACGTAAGAATCTGTCACAAGAGTGGGTATGAGGCAGTCAACGATAATTGAATGAGGGTATATATTGATCAATCCATTTTGATGATGATTGAAGTAGAAAGTCGGTGTGTGTTCCTCCTGGAATCCGATATCGGATTATTCGAGGGTAACTGGGTTACATGCATAATCTGGGTATGCAATCTTTGTGCCTGACCTGACATATTGTCAGGCGACAGCTTGGCAGCCAGCAATCATGTGCATATTGGGCCCTGGTCGACAACTCCGTTATGTTACAACAATACACCTCCACAAGGATTATAAACGTTAGTGCGGTGAAATGCCCCACCTCTAGAGGTAAAGTCACTATACTAAAAAAAGCCGTATTTTAGTATAGAAATATCAGTATTAGTACTTACAGTCATAATGACTTCACCGTTATCAACTATTCCAACTTCGCAACCAGCCAGCCAGCCGGCCAGCCGGCCAGCCCTTTTCACATCAACAACACCACCAATATGGCAAATAACGCACCATCTACCCCCCCTTCTTCCCCTTACCTTTCTCGCAGTACTGACCTTACAAAAGAGCAACGGATAGAGATACGGGCGTTCCGGAAGTACTTGCATTGGACCTACGAAGAAATCGCGAAAAATACCCCCTTTACTCAGCGGCAAATCCAGCGCGCCTGCTCAACAACCCTACCGTTAACCCCTCAGAAGGGTAAGCATCACAAGGGCCTCATTTCAACCCCCCAAAAGAGGCGCCTCCAAGAGTGGTTATTGGAAGACGAGGACCACAGATTAATCTCTTGGTGTGATTTACACTACTTTCTTCCTCCTGAATTCTCAACCTTCAGAACAACTGCTATTTCGACTGCCCTACGAGATTTAGGGTATATGCGCTCTATTCGACCTCGACGGATATCTCTCAGCCCATATTATAAGAGAAGGCGCCTCGCTTTTGCCCGCGAGCAACTACAAGCCCGGCCTAGGCCAGAAGACTGGCAGGATGTGATCTTTTCCGATGAAACGTGGGCCAATACCAACCCTCTTTGGAAGAAGTGGGTGACGAGGCACGAGATGGAAGATCCAGAGTCCTTCGCTCTCTTGAGGAAGAAACCGTTTGGCTGGATGTTTTGGGGCTGTTTTGCTGGCGGAAATAAGGGTCCCAGTTTCGTCTGGGAGAAGGATTGGGGAGGTATAACTGCTCACAAGTATATCTTCTTAATCCTTCCGATGGCCCAGTCTTTCTATCACAGCAAGCATCTCAGCCAATTCCAGCACGATAACGCCCCATCCCACAAAGCAAAGCAGACTGTTCAAGCAATAGGAGAGATGGGGATGATACTACTAAAGTGGCCAGCACTTTCTCCTGACCTCAACCCAATTGAGAACGTGTGGTTTTGGATGAAAGATTGGATAGATCAGCACTACGATATCCAGGCACTTACCCTAGAGGAGCTACGGGCGGCCGTATTAGCGGCCTGGCTGGCAATACCTTCAGACTTCTTACAGCAGTTGGCACACTCTATGCCCCATCGACTACAGTTAGTTATCCAGAATAACGGAGGGGGGATACAGTACTAGTACTTCAAATACACCTATTTTATGCCTACTAATAAGTATATATACCTGCCGATCAGTCCCTCTATCTGGTTAGTAAGTACCGCACTAACGTTTATAATCCTTGTGGAGGTGTACTCTAACCCTGGTTACTTGGGGCAAAATATTAGTCAGAAACTGAATAAATGTTGGCCTAAGCCATTTTGGGCCCCTTTTTCATGAGATGAGTTTGCCCTTACAGAACCTTACCCAAATGCCCCGTACCTCAATAATAAGTACATTTTGCCACCCCAAAAGAGGGGAAATGCCCAACAACGGCCCTTTTTTGCGTATATCGTTAGAACACCCATCGAGGCAGTATTAACGATAACTTACCTCCAATAACGTCGGAAAAACCCCGGTTATAGAGGGTAATTACAGTAGCAATAACAGTAGCGATGGCGATAGTAACGATAGCAACGACGGCAGCGACAGCAACGACGGCAGCGACAGCAACGACGGCAGCAACAGCAACGACGGTAGCGACAGCAACAACGGCAGCGACAGAAACGACAGTAGCGATAGCAACAACAGTAGCGATAGCAACAACAGTAGCAACAGCAACAACGGCAGCAACAGCAACAACAGCAGCGACAGCGATAAAGAGGGGTAACAGAGGTTATTCACAGACCTCTCGTAGCAAGAGGTAGGCAGTAAGGTAGGCGGTGAGGTAGGTGGCGAGGCACAAGGATGCTTGCGGTACATCTTGCGGGCTAGAGTTTGATTCCGCAGTGATTACCTCAGCAACAAGTCACTATTGCTGGAGATACCCGCTGTCGGCGTATCATAACGGAGTTGTCGATCAGGGCCTTGGTCTATTCCTCCTGAGCGAACGAGGTGTTGTTGTTGTTGACACGTCTTTCTAACCTTAAACAAGAAACAGAACAAGGTTTCAAGGCCATAATGCCTATATCCCTGATTGCAATAGGGAATCGAGCATGGGTTGAATGCATGACTCGAATATGCAATGTCCAGGTCTTACACATATCCATATTCGTGTCGTCTTATCTGACAGAATCTCTATGCTGATCTGTGCGACGCTAAATTAGGTCACCTGGTCGCCGTCAAATGGACACAAAATAGGGAGATAAACTAACGTTAATCCAACCACTGGAATCGCTGCAACTTACGCGGCAGCTTCCTAACTATGAATGACCCTGCTGGCGGGTGCCTGAAAGCTGACACTGTCTGAGACTGCAGGTATCGGCCTGTTCGGCTTCCTTTCTAGGCACGAGGGCCCTCTGTCCCCAATTGTTATTCGTATTCCAGACGTACGGAGATGCATCGTCGCTGGAAAGTGCACAAAAGGCCTGCGCCACCACCAAAACACGTCCGCGCCCGAAGCCAAAAAAGTAGCGGACTACTGCGCCAAGTGCTTCGGAAACTCTGGAGTATATCGAAGTCGTGGGTCCTTCCTCTTGTGCTGTCACATACACTTGTGGGCTGACTTCATTTGGCGTCTCCTAGCCTACAAGAACAAGTCGAACCCAACAAGGTTCCCGCCGCCGCTACACTAAGCAAGACGAGACACGCCAACTCTTCTCCTCCCAATTCAGTATCCACGACGCGGCCAAGCAGTATCATATGTTCCCAACAATCGAGCCCCTCCAAGCCTCGTCAGGGTACACCCACCAAGACCGAGCCCAAAGAAGACGAGCAGCCTTTCGAGCAACGCAAAGAAATCAAGTCTGTTACCGAACATAGAATTGCGCCGAATGACAGATCTCGAATCGAGCTGTGTACCCTATGGAGTGACGATACAACGTCTTGGGAGCCGGAACGAGTAATCCAGAATGATGCCCCCGAAACATGGCTAGCATATACATCGAGGGTTGACCATCGAGCCTCTCTAGAAGAAGACCAGCGCGATAAGTGGCATCTTCTCGCGATACACTCCCACTGGATTGCAATAGCAACAAGAAGCAAGCACAAGCATAATACAATAATGTTTAAGGTTTCCTGGGAGGGAAGCATGGACAGGACAGAAATAACGGAAAGGTCTGCGCAGCTCCGAAACTCCACTATGGTAGCGGATTATTGGCGCCATGGGGGTGGGAAAGGTGTTGCGCTGCTCGATGCTGATATCCGAGAGGCTTGAGGGCAAAGTGCCGTCTCTTTGCCAGGAAATAATTCATTGCTACTATTGAGATCGTGTGAGCTACTAGCGAACAGGCGTAGGAAGAGCCAAAGTCAAGAGAAAAAGAACCATCAAATTCAGTAGCGCCGTAGCCACGAAATCAAACATCGCTTCTAAATCCGCCCCTAAGGCGTTTGTAACTAGGTATGTTGGCTGATAGAATATGGCTGTGTAGCTCGACTTGGGATCGAAGCAACCGATAAGAGATATACGTGCCTTCTTTCAAAGTCCTATCTGCTTGTAATGAGCACATGTCTGGGCAAGGATACTCACATCTGACGCAATAGCAGCTGAACCATTTTACTGCATCCCGTTTACAGACAACAAACAATTTGTTGGACGGAGCGAAACCCTCGATACCCTCCAATCAATGTTCTTTCGCGACAATTGTCAGAGAGTCGCCCTATGCGGCTTAGGAGGCGTTGGAAAGACCCAAGTTGCTCTGAAGCTCGCCTACTGGATTAAAGAAAAACGTGAGTCCTCGGTGCTTTGGGTGCCAGCATCAAGCAAGGAGAGCTTCAGTGAGGCATACCTAGCTATCGCCAGAAAGCTTGGCATCCATACCACCGACAATGAAGACCCCGGTATAGCACTAAAGCAGCATCTCAGCTCGCCTGAATGTGGCAAGTGGCTCCTCATCATCGATAATGCAGACGACGAAGACGTTCTGTATGACTTCCGAGACAGCTTTAACGGAGTTCACGACTATCTGCCCCAGAGTGACGATGGTGTGATTTTGTTTACTACTCGCTATTCACGAGTGGCAACGTCAGTCGCTGGAAGAAACGTCGTCGACTTGGTAGAAATGAGTTACAATGAGGCAAGCAGCTTCATGAAACAATCGTTGGTGAGGGGTCTTTATGATGATGGTACTGTGCTCAAGGAACTTTTGGAAGACCTCACACACCTTCCCCTCGCCACTGCGCAAGCTGCAGCATACATGAGCGAGAACAGAACGTCAATGGAGGAATATCTTGGCCTGCTTCGAAACACAAAGCAAGACATGATCGAGCTGCTCAGCAGCAAGTTCTATGACAGAACACGGTACAAGGACAAGAAATCACAGCACCCAGTAGCAACTACGTGGTTTGTTTCATTCAATAAGATTCACGAAGTCAATCAGCAAGCTGCTGAACTGCTCATGTTTCTCTCGTGCATTGAGCCGAAGGGCATTCCGCGATCGATCCTGCCGAAGTTGCCCTCAGAGCAACAAATGACGGCAGCTATTGGTACACTGTGTGCCTACGCTTTCCTCACTCAACGAGGAAATACAAAGGTGTACGACATGCACCGCTTGGTTCACACTGCGACAGAGATATGGATTGAGAGGCAAAAAGAAGAAGACCGAGAAGGCCTCGCGATCAAAACTCGTGAAAATGCAGTGCGGCAAGTCACCAAAGTGTTTCCTACAGATGCGTATGAGAATCGCTACTTATGGAAAGAGTATATGCCGCACGCATTGAGACTATTAGGAAACGACATGTTGGACGCAGTGAATAAGTTGTACCTGGGCTACTGGGCTGGGCGGTGCTTGCTAGTAGACGGTTGAACTAAGGATGCTATTAAGCTACTTGAGCATGTTGTCAAGGTTCATAAGATGACGCTTGACGAAGGACATCCTGACCGACTTACGTCACAACACGTGCTCGCAGGGGCATATCGAGCAGACGGTCGAACTAAGGATGCCATCAAGCTACTTGAGCATGTTGTCAAGGTTCAAAAGACGACGCTCGACGAAGGACATCCTTCCCGAGTTGCATCACAACACGTACTCGCAGGAGCATATCAAGCAGACGGGCGAGTAAATGATGCCATCAAGCTACTTGAGCACGTTGTTGAGGTTGAAAGAACGACGCTTGACGAAGGACATCCCGATCGACTTGCGTCCCAACACGTGCTCGCAGGAGTATATCAAGCAGACGGGCGAGTAAACGATGCCATCAAGCTACTTGAGCATGTTGTCAAGGTGCACAAGACGACGCTTGACGAAGGACATCCTTCCCGGCTTGCGTCACAACACGCACTCTCAAGAGCAATTCGGATCGTGAATCAGATGTCCTTACCAGGTGGAAAAGTATCCATTTAACCAAGATGATCTAGTATAACGATGTTACGACTGGCACAGTTGGTCCCTGTGACGTGTAACTATGTATTGCAGAACAGGAAGTAATGATGCAGGCGCATCATTACCGAAGCTTTTGCTTTGTGCTGCAGTTGGTTGCCCTGGCCGCTCGTAACAATTGAGTATAGGGAAGTCGTGAAGACGAAGTTACACAGCCAAAGCCATTTTTTGTTTTTCTTCAACTCGGTGGAGACGGGCCGAGCGGCTAGCATTGCCGGGCGCCGAGGGACAAAGCGCCCAGCAACGCAACAGATGTTGGATGAACGCAATATGGAGCTCATAGGGTGGCGCAATCTTCGTGCTTTCACTTGCATAATACACATAGGTCTTGGACCGGCTACCAGCTTGACAAGCAGCGGCGCCATCAAGGAGACACTTGGGGAGACTGCTGATTAGCGCGAGGCACGCGGTAGAAGTGTAAAGGATACCTTAACCTGCTTACTGCATGGATGGAATGGCAGCTTGGTTAAAAGGATACCACTATGTATAACGTTGTGCCTAGAAAAGATATTAGGTCGGCTGATTAGGCTACCGGTTAGTCGCTGCTGATCTCTGCTAAGCACGTGCCCAATCAGCTGTTTTGGCTCATGTCACGTTGGCTACTGTTGTGAAGACCAGCTGTCAGCCATCAATTGCATAATCCATTTCGGGCTCCAATATGTAGCGTGGCCTTTGTCAAGGTACCCCCACCCCCTGGTCATGAACCTTGAGCATTTTCAGGACGTAATGGTCTGTGCTTAACGGAAAGTTTATACTTGTGAAAACGGACACCGGTTTTGCAAGCCTCTGTATCAGCGCCTTGTCCAAAAGATCACTTACAGAAACTTGAGGGACGACGGAGGTTTTGGAGAAGAATCAGCTTATTATCATCTTTTATTGTTGCTACTAAGGGTGGTTTGGGTGTTTTGCGAAAGGGCGGTACGGAAACGCGTGGCGCGGCGCTAGTGGACCCACTTTCGGCGCGTCCCGTCGTGAAACATGCAGGCGGATTCGGACACGATCAACGTCGCGTCCGACTCCGGGGAGGTCAGCGGAACGACGCGACCACTTCGACGGATACGGAAACCGACAACTAAGGCCCTACTGAACGAAGGAAACCGAGTGACTGTTGAGGATGGGGCCGCAGAGCCGAGCGAGCTGGAAGGAAATGGGGTCCGGAGGGCGACCACCAGGGGCGCATCAGCCGCCAGGGGAAGGACCAAGGCGATCGAAGACGACGACAGAACACTGCTCCTGGCCATGGGAAAGCAGATGAAGGAACTCCACGCATCCCTCCAGGTGGTCTTCAATGCCTGGAAGAAATCTGAACTGCGCAACAAGGATATCCAGGCCGAGCTTCGACAAGCCACGGACGAACTTCGGATGGCAAACAAGGAACTCCGGTCAGTCAAGGACGAGCTGCAGACGGTCCGCGGCGACCTGTAAGCGTTGAAGCAGCAAGTTGAAGACGACAACACGAAGACACGCGAAAAACTTGAGACATGTACGGCTCTGGCTCCGGCGCGAAGCGGCCCCAGCCCATCCTATGCTGCCGTCGCCCGAAACGCCTTGACCAACCAAAGCAGCGATGCACGGGCCCATACACCCGACGCAACACCGGCCAACACGACCGACACTCTATACTGCACGATCGACACCTCCAGAGCTGAAGTGGAGGAGGGCAACAAGCCCAACGCGGGCACGATCAGGGCGGCAGTGGAAAGGGCAATGCGTGCGGACGGGCATGCGGGATGGCGGTGCCAGGCCGTGACGGTGAACCCGAGGAATGAGAATCTCATCAGAATCGTCTGCCGAGACGATGCGGAACACCAGATGGTCAAGCAAATCGCGGAGACAAAGATTGTCCCGGGTATACGCGTCCGGGACGACGACCTGTATCCGATCAAGGTTGACTATGTGCGATGGACAGCTGTGTGGGAGGAGAAAGGAAAGTACAGAAGTGGAGCAGTGAAGAAATTCGGCGAGGAGAACGACACCACCATCGCCAAAATCGTATGGCTAAGCGATCAGGAGAACCCAAAAGCTTGCGGATCGATGGCGGTCTACTTGACCAAGGCCAGGGACGCCAGAAGGCTCATCTCCGAGGGCTATTTCCACGCAGGCGGAGAATCTGGAACCACAGGGGTGTTCAAACCCCAATTCCGACTACAACAGTGCTTCAAATGTCAGCAGATCGTTCCGCATAAGGCAGTCCAATGTCCGAACCGATTGGTGTGTGGAAGGTGCGCCAAGGAGGGCCATCACCACAAGGAATGCCGCGAAACAGTACTGAAGTGTGTTCCTTGCGGCGGTGCGCATGAGTCTTTCAGCAAGAAGTGTCCGAAGCTCTACCCATCTCACCATGAGTAGAAACTTCCAGGTTCTCCAACTGAACGTGAGGAAACAGGACGCAGTGCACGAGAGCCTGATGAACGATGAGAAACTTCAAGACTTCACGGCTATAGCCGTGCAGGAACCGTGGGTGTGGAAGAGAGAGGGGAAGATCTTGACGGTGCCAATGCGGCACAGTAGGTGGACCAGGATGGTTCCGACCGCCTGGAGGGAAGGAGGACGGTGGGGGATTAGGAGTATGCTGTGGGTGAATAAGGGGATCGAAGCGGAGCAGGTGCCGATACCTTCACCAGACATGACCGGAGCCGTTGTTCGACTCCCGGGTCGTCGAGTGCTGATTGTGTCTGTGTACGTTCCGGTACAAGAGCCCGAGATGCTTCGCAGCACATGTTCCCTGCTACGGCAGGCAATCGCGGGAGTCAGGAATAACGCAGGCGAGGTGGTGGATGCGGTCTTCGTTGGAGACTTTAACCGGCATGACCAATTATGGGGAGGAGACCACCCTCTGCGACCAGACTGTGTCATTTTCTCTTGAAGCATAAACACATTTTAGCGTAGACAGAATATCTTGAACTACCTCGTGTGGACACCTTGTATCAGATGGTACGGGCGCAACGATGGGACGTAAACTTATCCAGTCCACGTACGGCCGGCGTATCATGGGTGGGTTCACGTGAAAAATCGTAACCCACGGATATTCCCGTGAGCTATTCGGATTGACGTCGTCACCTGGGAAGTAAGCAAACGGTGACTGAACGGCTCTCACAGCCTCTCACCTAGATGATGCAACAAGGACTCCATTAATGAGCGGAGTAAGTTGTCCCACGTTTGTATGGGACAGTTGACGCATGATGATGGCCAAACCTCATCGAAAAAATCCAAAATTATCTGGTCAACTTGTGCCACATCCTTGTCCCGGTATCGACAGATATTCCAGTACAGATACTGGAACGTCTCTCTTACGTGCTCCGTAATTGGTGCCATATCGTTTCTGAGCAGGTCGTTTCCAATATCTGTTCGATCCACTACAATGTTGCCGGACAGCCATGGAGTCGGCTCATATATGTAATTCATGACAAAGTCAACCAGCGCACGGGCTGCATCGCATTCAACATTTGTGAAGCCTGGCGGCATGTGACGAGGAACACAGTTTCGGCGAAGGTTCTGATGGTGCTTTGGCCACGGCCTTTGATTCCAGCAATCCTCTACCGAGAGTTTGGTGCGGGCAATGCTGCCATTCAGATTACGCCCGAATGGTCCGCAAAGATTAGATGGTTGCCGACGACGGGACATCATATACCGAGCTCTTTGTCCGCCCTGGCTAGCATAGTGAGACCAATGTGAGGTGCGAAGAAAAGGCATCAGACCATCAAATCCTGATCGTTTGCGTGCGCAAAGCTTCCAGAATGCCTGCCCTGGAACATCTACCATACTCTGCGATCCCTGGGTGTGCCTGTCGATGCCGATTGTCGACTCGGTGAAACTGGTGCAGCATGGTCCTGTTCCCGCTTCTCGCGAGTAACATATGAGAGTCGGACCATCGCAAAAAAGTATCTGAAAAGCCAAAGATGCCGGATTCGCTGCGTCTCCGATGAAGTTGCAGCACTATTGGCTGGTTTCCATCCTCATTCAGTGTAAAAGGTCAAACTCAGTTGTTGAGTCCGACGAGTTTAGGATAGGATGTCAAAGTGCATCACACCACCAGCTAGGAATTGACACGAGATGCGATAATCTTGGTGCCGCGCCAGCACCATATTCCCTACCACGCAAGGCGTATTACACGTGCAGATGGTAATACTTGAGCCTCCACAAGATGCTTTTGAAAGGTTTCGTGCGCCGAGGCCAGCCTATCAGGATGCTCAAGGCATGGAACAAGGGCATTGCGCACAACAAAGCAACTTATCCGCACTGCAGCTTCCCATTGCAAGACCGCCGTGGGATTCTGTCCAAAGAATAGACGGGCACCAGCAAGGGGTCTCGGAAAGTTTATTCTCAGCATGAGGTACGCTAGATTATCCAAGGCCATGGGAATGGCACCTTAAGGTTGCCGACAAACGCCTGCATGCGTACAGCCTCCGCAGTTTCGGATGGAAGGCTCAGCAGAAATAGAGAAGCTTGCAGTTCTTTAGACATGGTGATCCAAGCCATCGGGCACCAAGCATCATCGGTATTCAATGGCCTGGAAGCCGTCAGAGTCTAGCACAGTGTTGTAAGCGTCGAGTCCTTTCGTCATGCAGATAATATAAGAGGGGAAGGGAATGCAGTCGAAGACGGTGACAGTATGCATCTGCATTCTCAGCTCTAATAGGTCTTGCATCCCCGTGAGAGAGGCGCTATGCGATATGTTGGCCAACTAGAATGCCAGCCTTGAGGGGGTCATTCCAACAGCCACCCTTGAGGCAGAGAGTGCTATGTATGCCAAGAGCGGTTCAGCGGCTGTACCACGTGAAAGAATCAAGCTGCGATCCACAGACAGATAACAGCCAGTTGGTCCTGTATGTAGGGCCGGCTTAGTCTCGCGGCAAGAGCGGGTCTGGCGGGACTCCACTCGACCTTTGAACGATGGGCGGATCACCCGCGGTTTGAGGGATTTTAGGAGCTGCTCAAGGGTCACGACAGCGGCACAAAGATGATGGCCACCGGGACATTTTCCATGCCACCTCGGTTAAGAGACGCACAATGGCAAGGTACAGTACTGGTGTCCCACAGCACCCTACCACACATCACTCTGTAGATCTGGTGGAAAGCAGAGTGTGCCAACTTTTTCCTGTCCCTGGATAACCTATAGGGATAATCCAAAGTGGTGGACATTGATGCCACTTTTTGCTTTGGAATGTAGGGATGACCCCTAGATTCTAATTACGGAATCTAGGGGTATTGCTCATTTACCCCTAGGTCCGAAAGTAACAATCCCTAGATATACGTGCTACATATATACGGATCCGTTTGACTACTTATATCTACGAGACTGCGTACACACTTGGAGGCAGACACTATTCATGCTTATGGACGACTATCAATCTAGTCCCTTATCCCACGGTCTCCTTTACTTTACTTCTTGCTTCTGCCCCATCCCGGACTTCTTTTCCAGGACATGAACATGGAATCTCGTCGCAAAGATAGCCTGATCAAGGTTCAAACGGTCAGTAGGTACGTTTTTAAGAATCCTGACTGGGCATGGATCGCCGTCCAGCAAGCTGGGTCGCTTGTAAGTGCTGTTGGGGAGCACGCCCTTCCTCAGGGCAACAAGAGGCTCGCTGGAGTTGGCGACAGAATTGTTGCCATGCTCATTGCGGAAGTCGCGTTCGCAAGGGAACTGAGCATTGGTACGTTTTCTACAACTGGGATTTTCCGTGATTGAGAGGTTCCTGCAAGCTGCTGACGGAGACGCAGGGGATACAAATCGCATGATATCGCAGTTTGGCTCCAACGAATATCTGTCAGCCGTTTGTGACCAACACGAACTTACTTCCTGCATTGTTGTTAATCCCGCTCAAAATGGGGTAATCCACACCAATTTGAAGGCAACGACTGTCGAAGCCCTACTTGCGGCTGTGTACAAGGATGCGGGTGACGATTTGGATGCTGCGAGAAAGGTCGCCAAGGTTTTGGGCATCATTCCAACTCATGTAGCACAGGTAACGTACCAAGAATCATCCCTACATAAGCTTTTGTTCTGGATAACGCTCTACAGTCGGCCCTCGTCAGAAGGCATTCCGGATTCTCCGCCCCAGGGCATCCTGATATCGCGTACGAAAGCCTTCTAATATTGCCATATGTATTCCACAAGGTGGTAGATTAGAGAATAAGCAACAAAGCAGACTGGAGTCCTGCTTTGATGTTGATTCTCTGAATAGCTTTGCCATCTTGCACGGGCCTTGTGGCACGTTCGAAGGCCTCGTACGGGATCCGGGATGCTCGGAGCGGGGGATCCAGAATGCCTTGTGACATAGGGCCCTTTTACAGAGCAAGCGGTGACTCCAGGTCGCTTGGTCGAGTAAATTGAGGCTGTAGCCGTGATGGAAATGAAGCTGGTAACAGCTTCAAAGGGCCATGGCTTTGACTGACTGTACAGAACGTAAACGCAAGCAGCGCACATTGACGTCCGTCGGACCAAGAGTCGATTGTGGATAGAAATGTTGATCCGACATGGGCTACAACATCCGGAACAACATTCAATACGCTGGGTCAAGGAAAGCAGTGGGTATTATCGAGAAGGACGAAACTGGAAGGGATTGAATGAGAACCTGGAGGCCACCTAGAGCGGGTGATAGAGACTAGAGACATATGAGATCGGGTGATAGGGAATGGATTATGTAAGGCCGGGAACTGCTTCCTCACAATACCCTCAGTAGATATATATCTCGATGTTTTCGGTGCGCCTTGTTCTCAAAGACCATCATCTCGCCTTCCGATAGAACTTTTTACGGTGTTAGAAACGTCGAGTTGTACAGTTAGGAGCATATGTATACATATGTACAGTAAAAGGCGTAATGGGTTTCACGAAATGTTTCAGTTAACATCTTTAGTAGTGGTGGCGTGGAGTCGCTGCAGACATAGGATAGTTGATGCTCCTGGTAGGATGCAAGTCACTAGTGGAGCCCATGCTAACAGAGCCAGAATTTGTACCAACAAACAAAAGCTCGAAATGGCCACGACAATCCTGGTAGATTGAGAACTGGCGGATTATCTGTAAGCCAATTCTGGCGTTTTCACTTTGATGCTGATAATGGCGGCTTTTTTTGGTACTTGTTGATTAGAGCTGTAATTTGCTATACCCTGTCAGTAGTGACCCTATAGTAAGGAGCATAAGTCTCTTCCTCTTTTGCACAAACTTTCAAAGTTTAGAAGAGCCAGAACCTCCTGTTGCGTCTGTTTCAAACGTCTGTCATTGGCTGTGGTTGCCTGTTTGCAAACACAATGTGGAGTCAAAGTACTTGCGACAATGCGAGTGGGTCAAACCAAGAGAATGGAAGTGTGTTTCCAAGAGGAAGAAATATATGCTCATCACTGTACACCACCCTTACAAAAGATGTTAGCTATGAGATCTAGCGAAGCCCATTACCCGGGGCTGACTAAGATCCTGGCAAAATTAAGCACTTTGGAGGGGGTATTTAGCGCAGTGCAAGATGACCTAATATCCCCGGGTACGCCTTTTACTGTATCTCTTCCTCTTAGAAACACACTTTAGTTCTCTTAGTTTACCACACTCGTACTGTCATAAGCAGTTTGACCCCACATTTTGTTTGCAAACAGGCAGTCACAACCAATGGCAGACGTTTGAAATAGACGTAACAGTAAGTTCTGGCTCTTCTAAATATTGAAAGCTTGTGCAGAAGAGAATGAGATTTATGCTCCATACTGTACACCCCTGTGATCTGCGAGATTCATGAAAGCCTGGAATAGGTCGATGCCACCGAGACAAGACTCAGAGAGCAGACTCAATGCGGCGAGTGCAGAGGATGACAGGTCACTTTCGTAATGCAGGCCTGCTGTGGCTGCTTCCACGTCAAGATGGGCCGTATCGCTGCAGACATCGATTGGTTAATGCTCCTCATAGGGTAACTCCCTACCCCTCCATTTGAACCACCCCCGCATTTGAACCATCTGGAAACGCTGTGCTCCCACCAAAACACACTATCTTTTCAACTTAGAATAAAAGAAGTATATTAAAGTACTAAAAATAAAGTAAAAATCTTTAAAATTACTTAACTTTATAAAGTATTTATTTTATATTTTATTCTATCTTTTAAGCCTCTTATATAGTAGATATAATAGTAGTTATACTAAAGAATAAATTTACTAAGAAACTCTTAGGAATTTCTAAACTTCTATTTCCTTTAATATCTTTAATATTTAAGCTAATAAAATTCTTTAAAAATCTCTATATTACTATTTATTATATATATTAGCTATATAGTACTT